>BGPR01003484.1:0-49621 GCA_013235015.1 Araneus ventricosus
GTTGGGAGTTAGATTGGGTTCCGTTGTTAACGTGCGGAACCCAACCCAACCGGGGGTGCCAGAATAGACCCCTTCGATGGAGGGTCCGAAAATATCTACATATCCAGCGACCCCACAGACCATTCTAAACAGTCAGGCAGAAACACCAGGGAGTCCCGACCCACATCGAACGAAAAACAACTCAGGGTGCGCTATGTCGAAACAGTCACGCACCCGTAGTCATCATTTTCCAGAGACCCTCCGAGTGTAGCAGAGTTGACCTACTACACAACAGAAGGAAAAACCCCCAGCCCGTTTTTTTAATTAACGTAAGGGGACTTGGCACCCTAAGAATTCCGGAAAATCAATGAAAATATCGATTTTCAAATTTTGAGTGGAAAATGATCCTTGAACCTTTGACTTAATAATCTGAAAGTTTCAAAACAATCAGACAAATATTTTGTGAGATATGAAGTTATTTTGTCTAACATTTCATCACGTGCCACGCCCACTTTCAATGTTTAAATCCTGCATATTTCATGTGTAAGTTGCAAAAACACCTAATTTTTTCAATAAAAGCAAAGCAAGATAGTTGTTTCAAACAGTAGCCGTTTAATCTTTGTTTGTTTACTGTTTTACTGCTTTCGCTTGTTTATTATTCATGAAGCATATCGTCATCATCATCATCAACACTGCTTTCGCTTCTCATTTTTTTTTGAATTTCTCACTGCCAATAAAATTTCAATAAAATGGTTTTAAATTTTTTCTCTGTTATAATGGATATTTGATAAATAGTACTGCAGATCATTTATTAAATATTTTGACTAAAAAATTTGAAAAAAGTGAAATTTTTCGCATTTTTTAAAAAAAATTTCTAATTATCCCTATAAATGAAGATGCTAATTAATAATTATAGTAATAATAAATATGAATAAAATTGATAAGTTAGGACTCGCAAATGTCAGGTTATTGCTCTGAAAAAAAACTAGCTTGATATAAGTTGTTTTTATTACAATTTTGTTGTTTTTAAAACTTTAAAGCTGCTTTTCTCAGTTTGCTTTTTTCCAAAATTGTGTCTGCTACAAAATGAAAAAAGTCGATCTCTTTTTATTCTAATTACTTGAAATTTTTTCTGTTCACTCACAAATGCATGTTTAATAGAATTAGGGATGGATTTGTAAAAATTTTGATTAGAAATTTTTTAAAAAATTTACAAAGTGAAAAATTCTCATATTTTCCAAAAATTTTCACAAAATTTTGAACAAATTTTTTTTTCTCTGAAACTAATGTAGATATCAAAAATCCGATCCCTGTTTCTGTTAAGTACATTGAGAGGTCCCTTTAAAAAAAATTTGGAGAAAAAATATTAAAAATTGTATGAGAAGAAGCATTTTAAAAAAAGGGTTAATTTTTTTTAAAAATTTAAAATTTTTAAATTTGTAATTTTTCAAAGTGAAAAATATTTTAGAAATTTCAGTTTCTGCACAGTTTACATCTATCTACTACAAAATTGAATAAGTTTGATCAAAATTGTAGAAAAAAATTTTGGGGTGCCAAGTCCCCTTAACAAAATCTACTGTTTGACTGTTGTTTTGTTTGTAGTTCTGTTTGACATTTTTTTTTACTAGGCTGGAGGAAGAAACACAAAAATACAGGTGGTTCTATCATATATCTATCGGATCATATCTATCGGAGGTGGCACTACAGGCATGTCTTTAATGCCAACCGCCAAAGATCCCCAGGCATATACTTTCAACGTTAAGTGAACTCAGTACCTAATAAAAGGTTTAACCACCTCTACATTGATACTTTAGGACCATCCCATCCTCTTAAGAATATCGGAAGGAACATGTTGGCCTGGTAGTAAAGTCTCCGCTTCGGTACAAGAATTCATTTTATTCAAATCTTTGAAATATCATTAAATCCTTCGAGATAAAATTTCCTTCCGCTGGTGAGATGTAGAAATTACATATAGGGATACCGATCAACAGGAATGGCGCTAGAGTTTGCCCGACGGGGGTGCGATTTGATGACAGGGGGCATTGTCTCTCCGACACGAGAGCACGACCTGTTGTATGAGGGGAGAAGTGTAATGAAATTGGTCTCAAATTTTCGCCAGATTATTATTTCGGGTCTTTTCTGGTACCCCCGGTTGGGTTGGGAGACGTCACTTTTTCCGCCCGTTAACGACAAATGCGATTCTCGTACCCGTTTTTCCAACCGGTTGAGATCTCGCTCGGTCGAAAAAAGGACTCCGATTCCTCGGCAGCTCTGTACCTGCCGTACACTCGTTTCGCTAGCGAGAAGTGTTGTTTCGATATCAGAAGTTATCAAATTTTCGTTTAAAATGGAGGCTGCTAAAACGCTAATTGTGTTTTGAAAGTGTTTATCGGTATAAATGTAATCCATTTGACCAATCTGAAGAAAAATTTATCAATTGCTTTAGATTTTTTAAAAAGTAGTTGAATCTTTTACTACTCCATCAAGATAGTCAATAATGATATTTGATAATTATCTAAGATCAATTACATTTAAAGATTTAATTACTTAATATTTTCTTCTTAAATTAAATTAGGGTAACATTTTAACATTTCTTTTAATATTGAGTGTGGAATGACTTTCCTCATTCCGTATATATATCATTACAATTATTTTTATTTGGGTTTTAATTCAAAGAAATTTGTCAAATATTTACAAAGTAATTGCAAAATCTGACAATAAAAGAATTTTTCTTGTTCCTTGATAAAGATGTAATTTTTTTAATCTTGTGAAAACTTGCTGAATTTAATAACTTTTTTCATGTTTCATTTTCTTATGCAATTGGAAAAATAAACAAATGGTTTGTAATATTAATTTCTAATATTTATTCATGTTAAAATAATTGGCATGGAAACAAGTTTATTATTTTTCCTCTCTCTAGAAAACTGGTAAAATTGCATCAATATATTGAAAAAAAGACTGCAATTTATGTTCTATAAATGTATAATATTATTATAAATGTATATTCTGTAAAAGATAAATGGTTTACCCCCCCCCCTTAACAATGGACTTATGAAAGCAAGAAAGATGCATTATAATGCATCTTATAAGGGCAGAAGTTAAATCTTCCCACCTCTTACCCTTGGTGTCTTTTGAAAAAATGCGATCAACTTTCCCACTTAAAATTTGTGGATACTTTTTAAAATAATCCAACATAATTTCGAATTGGGAAGCAAATGTACGCTTCTCCATAGTTCCTTTGGCGATTCAAAACTGGAACTGACAATGGCAGGCCATGACTTGGGAAATTCAATTCGTGATGAAACTTGTCATATTAGTAGCATACCATTAGGGTGTTCACCCATTAATCTAAAAAAGGGCAATGGCCAGCCAATTCGGAGGCCTCAAACTTTTTGCACAACTTATATACCAGTAACTCTTCACAAGCAACAAGTTGTCAGATAGTCCGCAGTTCGATCCTGGGTGCCGTTTTCTTATTTCTTTCAAAATTATTCCAAATTAAATTAAAAAATATTTTAATTTAAAACTTTAATTATTTTTATGCAGAAAATAATTTCATTTGTATGATACTTGAATTACAGATAAAATAATAATAAAAATAATATATAAATAGTAAAATAAAATTATAAATACATCTGTAATGGTGATAAATATTAACTATAATAAAAATTATCATTCTAAATTCATTGAAAGTTTTAAATTATTGCGTTTTATGTTCACAAATTCTTCGTCCTAAGAGTTACTGGTATATAAGTTGTGCAAAAAGCTTGAGGCCTCCGAATTGGCTGGCCATTGCCCTTTTTTAGATTAATGGGTGAACACCCTAATGGTATGCTACTAATATGACATGTTTCATCACGAATTGAATTTCCCAAGTCATGGCCTGTCATTGTCAGTTCCAGTTTTGAATCGCCAAAGGAACTATGGAGAAGCGTACATTTGCTTCCCAGTTCGAAATTATGTTGGATTATTTTGAAAAATATCCTCAAATTTTAAGTGGGAAAGTTGATCGCATTTTTTCAAAAGACACCAAGGGTAAAAGGTGTGAAGATTTAACTTCTGCCCTTATAAGATGCATTATAATGCATCTTTCTTGCTTTCATAAGTCCATTGTTAAGGGGGGGGGGTAAACCATTTATCTTTTACAGAATCTACATTTATAATAATATTATACATTTTATAGAACATAAATTGCAGTCTTTTTTTCAATATATTGATGTAATTTTACCAGTTTTCTAGAGAGAGGAAAAGTAATAAACTTTTTTCCATGCCAATTATTTTAACATGAATAAATATTATAAATTAATATTACAAACCATTTGTTTATTTTTCCAATTACATAAGAAAGTAAAACACGAAAAAAGTTATTAAATTCAGCACGTTTTCACAAGATTAAAAAAATTACATCTTTATCAAGGAACAAGAAAATTTTTTTTATTGTCAGATTTTGCAATTATTTTGTAAATATTTGACAAATTTCTTTGAATTAAAACCCAAATAAAAAAATTGTAATGATATATATACGGAATGAGGAAAGTCATTCCACACTCAATATTAAAAGAAATGTTAAAATGTTACCCTAATTTAATTTAATAATTTAATTTAAGAAGAAAATATTAAGTAATTAAATCTTTAAATGTAATTGATCTTAGATAATTATCAAATATCATTATTGACTATCTTGATGGAGTAGTAAATGATTTAACTACTTTTTTTAAAAATCTAAAGCAATTGATAAATTCTTCTTCAGATTGGTCAAGTGAATTACATTTATACCGATAAACCCTTTCAAAACACAATTAACGTCTTAGCAGCCTCCATTTTAAAATAAAATTTGATAACTTCTGATATCAAAACAACACTTCTCGCTAGCGAAACGAGTTTACGGCAGGTACAGAGCTGCCGAAAAATCGGAGTTCTTTTTTCGACCGAGCGAGATCTCAACAGGTTGGAAAAACGGGTACGAGAATCGCACTTGTCGTTAACGGGCGGAAAAAGTGACGTCTCCCAACCCAACCGGAGGTACCAGAATAGACCCGTAAATTTGATTTGCCCTAGAGCCAATGGAAAAACTGAGAAGGCAACTGAATCATTCAGGTATAGTCAGGAATGGCGCTAGAGTTTGCCCGACGGGGGGACCCGATTTGCCCGACAGGGTGGCACGATCTCCCCGACAGGGGGGACGAGTATAATGCAATGGACCTTATGCACCGTTTGGGTTCGAGAGTATAAAAAACAGCTGTGGAGGAATAAACAAAGCGATCGGCCTATAAGCGACTCTGAAATAAAAGCAGTTCTGAGTCAGCTGTTTAAGACTGGCCAATGGCTGCCTCCGGCAGGTCACGTGTCGGAGGATGTGACGTCACATGCATAAGGTCCATTTGTCTCAAATTTTTGCCAGATTATTATTTATCAACTACAGTTGAATACCCCGTACAAAAATTTTCTCCGACGGGGACGGCCTGTCCCCCCTCTGGCGCCACCCCTGGGTATAGTTCATCAGTTTATTGATGATAGTATGACACGAGTCATACTTCATTCACTGAAGTGAAGAACTACACCAAAATCAATCAAGTAAGCAAATTCATACGTTGTTTTGGATGTGTGTTTTGGTCTTCTGTACTTGGATTTTGTGAAGGTTATTTCATTTTTAATCGGTATTTCTCATTATTTATTACTTATATTGCTTACATTAAATTAATATTTCTGTCCTTTACAGCAAGAACAACTATGCCCTTTACGGAAGACTTTTATCTTCCATCAGCAGAAGAACTAAAAGTTCAAGAAATAAATGTAACAACCCCAACTTTAAAAGCTGGTGCGATTCATTTTGGAAAATACTGTGATGAACAGTGTAAAGTAAGTTTAATGTTGTGATTCATAAATGATCCTGTTATAAAATGTTTTGTAGGATAAAATTGTGTTTATATTTTCAAATTGGTATCAAAAATCTGTTTGTAAACATGCTTAAATTTCTTTGTATATTACCTCACTAATATACATTTTTTTTCAATAAAATATATTTTCTTCTTGCTATATAGATCTTCAGAACCACTAATAGTGCTCACTTTGAATTTCTTTTACTACAAAGAAACTTCAGGAGTTGTCCTCTTTAGTGCAATTACAACTTACATTAAGGGAATTACATAGGATTAATTATTATCTGTTATTTTTAGATAACTTTATCTCAGGTATCCTATTTTAATAATCACAGTAAATCTTATCAAAAAATACTAATATTTAAGGATGTGTACCTCTATTGTGAAACTAAAAAAGTTATATTTCATAAGTATATGTTGGATATAAGTGAGTAAAATGCATTTTTATTTAGGAATTTATGCTGTGTCGTAAAGAAGAAGATGATCCTCGAAGATGCCTGAAAGAAGGAAAAGATGTCACTGCTTGTGGAATTGAATTTTTCCAGAAAGTAAAACAGCATTGCAGGGCTGAGTTCGAAAAATATGCTGATTGCCTTGAATGGAACAGTCCATCAATGCAAGTTCAATAGTAAGTTCTGTGTTTTAAAGGAAATTAACAAAAAAATTTAAATCTAACATTTTTTAAATTGTATTTTTAAAAATAATGGGTAACTATTTTAAGTTTGGATTTCAATCTTCACAAATAAAAATCGTATAGTTTATTTATTATCTCATTCTGTATTACATATTTATTGTTAGTAATAATATGTTGTAAAAACTTATGGGTAAAAGAACTGTAAAAATCATCTGGTAAATACCAGTTTTACCTTAGCCTGTGGTAGAATTTTGGTTGAAGTAAAGTTTACGGTGCAAAGCTCTTCCTACCCACTTAGGATTGCCAACTTTTTGTCACCAAGATCAAGATGGCTTGGTGATGTGAGAACATTTGTTTTGGGTGCGCAGTGAGCATTTTATTGTTGCCTTGTGCACGCAATACCTGCGGCATCTCAAATTTTGTAAACAGAAAAAAAAATCAGTGTCTTCGCTTTCAGCAAAGCGGGAAAATAGTAGCTTCGTTTTTTCATTGATGTTGGAATATTTTTTTTTTTTTTTTTTTTTTAATTCCAAAAGAGGTAATTTCTGCATGCAATGCCAGCAACATTGCAAGTGTGTTCCATGCAAATTTTTTAAACTAAAAAAAACATCAGCGGCTTCACTTTCAGCAAAGCGAGAAAATACTAGCACCGCTTTCTCATTGATTGTTAGGAATCTAGGTTTTCTTAAAAAAACTCCAAAAAGGAGAATTTCAATTCCAAATGAAGTTTTATCAAATTCAAAGAAATCGACCAATGAAATCGTAGATAACACATACATACCTGACCAATAAAATCGCAACAATGAAGCACAAAATAAAAATATAACAATTCCTGCACGAACAAGACATAAATAGGAACATTCCTGTGCAACCAAAATAAATGTTCTGTTGTTGCCAGTCTGTCTTCTGTTTGGCTGCATGGAATTGGCGAGCTAAAGCGGAGAGAAAGGGCTGTGCACCATAAACTTTACTTTAACCCTAATTTTTATAATTATCAATTCCCTTTTTGTACAATGTTTTGATTTTAGTTATCTTAACTGAAGATTTGTGATGGCATGCAATTTTCTCTGAAGAAGACATTGAATAAGACTAGAAATCAATAACAAAAAACTGAAAGTCTAAAAATGTGTAATACAGGGAAAATGTGTGATTATGTTCCGGTATTATACCGGAAATCCTGTATTTTCTTCATCCTTAATACCGGAATTCCTGTATTTTCTTATAAATCTATTTTTTTAAACTTAAGAGTGCCAAAGACTCAAACTGCTACGGATTCTCTGTAGTTTATACTCAATTTCGGCTTCTACTATGGACTATACAAATTATAATCCATACTACAAAAAACTTCGATTTTTATTTTCGTTTTTTCAAATGGCTCGCTTTCTCTTTTGAATTCTCGCCAACAATTTTCGTTTGCATTTGTGTATTTATTTTTCAAATATAGGTATATTCTAACATGCCAGACCTGATTGCTGCAGTGTGTCCCCAGTCTTAAAATTTCAGATTTAAACTGAGACAAAAATAAATAAGAATGGAAATTTTTAAGAATATTAATATAAATGTGATAACACATATATTCATTACATTTTTTATGCGATTAAGTTATATAATTAAAAGGGATAATTTCATTTGTAACTATTATGTTTAAAATAATGTTCACAAAAAAAAACAGCCAATATACAAGAGTTTAATGAGAGAAAATAAGTTGTATTTGTGTTTAAAGTGCAAAGATTTAAGTTTATACAAAATTTACATGAAAATTTAAAAATTCTCTCAGCTGTTACTCTTAGAGGGGAAAAGATATATGGGTGAATATTAGGAAAAGTGCCAAATTGAGTATGGAAAATTTCAATTTTTGAAGATTTTTAGTGAATGAAATTAATGGTGTATTTTAATTACACATTAGTAACAGATTTTTTTAAAAATTAGGGGCGAGGTCAAGGGGAACATTTACCCCCATTTTCGGGGGGTTATTTTTCTGGACTGTTACAGATCTGATGCGAATGTTACAGATCTGACAAATGTTGCAGATTCCATGTTTAACTTGTGCATAATACATTACCTGTATAATTTATATAGGTAATATAATATAAATATATGTAATAATTATATATGAATTATAATTAATATTAATATATTTAAAATTATATTATAAAAAAATTGTCGTACTGAAAATTTCAATTTAAAAAGATTTTTAGAAAATGAAATTAATTATCTCAATTATAAACTATTTATAATAGATTGAGGGGAAATAACACTTGAATAAAAACACTTAAATCTTAATATTTTTTTACTGTATTAGCAAATTTAGCTCTTGTATCATAAATTAAGTACAAAATTTAAGTTAAATTATAATGTTCCAAGTTTTCATTAAACACATATTTTTCCCTTTTGTTTAAAGATGGCTGAGATAATACATTGACAATATTGGACGAGTCAACTTCTGCAATGTCATCATTTTCGGGGAAAGTAAATTTGTCTTTTCCACATTTTCTCATAAATTTTACAGTGTACTCATCAAATGCATCCTGAGAAATGATCACACCAACATAAAACCTCACACTTTTCTTTCCTGCTAATTTTATGACAACATAATCATTTTGAAAAATATTTTTGATAGCAATAGCCGGAGGATTGTTAGAATCTGAATCTGTATCAGAAAAGCTATCTGAAGAATATACATCTGAGTACTTCAATTTACAATTCGAATTATCTTAAAATCTTTTAAGGTAAATAGCATGAACACAGAATTGGAATTGCATTATAAAACAAAGTAAAAAATATATATAGTAGAATTTATTCAATTTGTGCCAGGGCACATGCAACTATGCAAATCATCTTCAAGAAATTTCTGGACTGATTTTCTTACTTCAGTCAAATTCTTCTGACCTTTGTATGATCTTTTGAAATGCATCTTCTTTGTTTCTAATGCTTTTTTGTTGGAAGCTAAATTTTTAAGTTGACCTATCATTTGATACTTTTTTATAATTTTATTTGAAACCCGTGCAGCAAATAACCTTTTTTCTTTTTTGAAAACTTTTTTATTTTCTTCTAGACCTGACATAAAAGCAAAGTTAAGAAGTAAATTCTTCCTTATTTCTGGTGACATCTTTTTTCTACCAATTAGTTTGCATAGTTTTGTGGCAGGGGACAATGAACATTTTGATTTATCTTTGGATTTTAAGCGATAATTTTCTTTTCTTAAATTTTCAATTTTCCTAGCTTGTTTAAGAGATTTAGCAATCATAGATTGCAACTTATACCTCAAAGAACTATAAATGTGTTTTGCTGCTTTTCTGCCAGACTGAATCCGTGGAGACCCTCTGCTCCCAACACGTGTTTCTTTAGCTTGCTACAAAGACTTTCGCTTTCTGTAATTACGTGAATCTTTCTTCCATTGTTTTCGTCTAATGTATTGTTGTCTATTGGAAAGGTTGCTTATACTTTTAATTACACCCTTCTCCCTCATTTCTTTTTTATACTCTGTCTTTTTCTGAGCTTTCTTCTCTTCTGACATGTTTTCTCTACATTTCCTGACACCGTCACGACAATCTTGTCGCCTTTTCTCAATTTCTTTAAGGGTTTTTTTTTTTTTTTTTGCTGTATTTCCTGAGCTTTTCTTTAATTTATCCATACTTTTGTAAAAAGTATTAACTGAAAGTAAAAAAAAAAAATTAAATACTTACACTAGCTTTTATGTTTAAAAAGAGGGGAGAATTATTATTTAGAATAAATTAATATTTGTACAGCTTGTGTAATTTTTTAAACATAAATAATAAAATTAGTAACTCATTAATTAAAGGTGAGAAATTCTATTCCATGCAAACAGATAAGTTAATTTTTAAAAATAAAATAAAATCATTCTCAAAACATGTTTAAAAAACGAAACTAATTCAGGACAATCAGAATTTGGAAGGGGGGGGGCGCTTGCACAAAATCATTTAATAAATTGAATATTTAAAAGTTATGCAAAGTTATATTGTTGGAACAGTCTTTACGAACGAAGATCCAGAGATCGATACAAAAAAAAAAATTGACATTAATTTGTTTGGAAACTCATATTTTGGGGAGAAAATAATGTTTTTGAAACAGATTTTAAGAAATTAAACTAATTTAAAAACATTGGAATGTTTTTCAGTTACAGAGATGCATTTAAACTCATCTTGCACTGCAAAAATTAACTCTAGAAACGCATAACACGAAAAACTAACTGTGGGAAAACATCGGTAACGCAAGCATCAGTTCTGTAACAAATGGTTTCTATTTCAATGTTACAGATCTGACGAATTTCGCGTATGTTGTTAGCTAAACATCGCTAATTAAAGATTCGAAACCTAAAAACGCATTATTATGTTCATGACAATAAATTCATTTTTATCATACAAAAATAAATAAAAAGATTAATTAATTTTGCTTTTCAATTTGCGTTACCGACCTGATCTTTCATTTGGTAGACACAGAAAAATAAAGATTGAAAAAATCTTACCTGTAATTCTATGAAACTGAAGTCGGAACTTTCAACTGAAACTTGCACATTACACAAAGGGGTTTCATCACACGCAATCAGTTGGCGCCAATTTAAATGTTTTGATAGGAAATAACATTCCGGAATTCGGCGTTACCGATCTGATACGAAAACTTGGGACAAGCATATATTACGTTTTTTTTCGATGTACATTTATATTTTCTAAAACATGGGAGTCAATATTTATAAATAAACATAAAACACGTTGTTTCCGCCGATACTTGTTTTTGCCGCGATGTTTTATAACGCACAGGATTTTTTTAAAGATCGCGATTCGTACCTGGGACACGTTACCGATCTGATTTTGAAGCAATAAAAAAATTCCCTTGTCATAAATTAAAAGTAAAACTTGAAAATTTTGTCGTGGATTGAATGTAAAACGTAGTTTACTATATGAAAAAAAATATTTCTTGGGTTTTTAATTGGAAGTGTTTCATAAATTTATCTGGGACACAAATTGGCACTTTTCCTAATATTCACCCATATATAATTTAGTTCTAGGGTGAAATGTTTTATTTAAAATAAAATTAGAAGTCCTAATTTTCAATTTCTTAAAAAAATAATTCCATGAGTAATTATTTTTGTAGTGCGGTAAATTCTCGATTATCTGGCCTTCAAGTATCTGGAAGGCTCAACTAACTGGGAAAATTAGAAAATGAGTTTTTCTAAAAATTTTAAATCCGTGCACCAAAATTTAGCATGTGCGCGTGTACCCACACCGTTCCATTCACTCCAACAATTTATTTCTGGAATGCAACGTCCACTCCGCATGGAGGGGCGTAAAAGGGGGAAATCAATATGCAGTACTGTGACATACACAGACTTGTTTTTATGGGGGAGGGGTTGAAAGCAAAAGTGAGAACCAAAAAAAAAAAATCCTCATCTTTCATTGAAAAACGAGACCTAAAAACAAAATCGACAACCGAAAGGTAAAGGGACAGAATCGTTAAAAAAAATACAGGTCATGTGGGGGGGTAAGCATCTAGATTGGTAAGTCTCTTTCTTTTCCTTTATTTATTTACTCTCCGAATACCGGCAGATGTCGATTACGATTACGCAATATCACGTGCGGGAGAATTGGAGGCGGGCGTATTGCGCAATAACCCGTGCGATTTTTTAAAAGATAATTAGTTTTGATATTCAATCTGGGATTTGTTTATGATCACTTAAAAGAGTTTTATTATGCTTGCAGAGTAGAATATTTTTCAGTTTCATCGTCTATTTTTATATTTCTACAATCTATATATTTACGGTAAAAATTCGGCTACAGATCATACTTAATACATATTTCAAAATGACAAAAACAAATTATTTAGCCGAAAAATCTGAAAAAAAGGCTGATCCTCCCCCCCCCCCTATTTTTCCCGTCACACTCAACTATCCGGACTTTTCAGGTATCCGGAAATCAGCGTTTCCCGAGCATGCCGGTTAGTTAAGCTTCTACTGTAATATGAAACATTTTTAATAAGAAATATGAAAAACCAGGAGAAAGAAAATTAGGTTAAGTGGATTTTTTTATATGTATATACTTGTTGTTTACTTTGGATTATGCTGAGTCAATCCAAATGAAATTTTTAGAAAATGTCATACCAAAACTAAGAATAACTACATCACTTAAGAATGGTTCCATAAGAATTTATTTATATATATTCATTAATGCTATCCATACAAAATGTTATTATATTTTTAATATTGTTTTGTTATCAATTTTGATGGGTTTTTTTTTCATGTGTGTTATAGAATGTTATTGAAAACTCATGAACTAAGACAAAATAAATTAAATCAATTTCTTATGTGAAAAAAGCATATTCAAAATTGCATGCAAAAGTTGAATCTGCACTGTAATGAATGAATGCATATCCGTTCCCTACACATAATTTTCCAGCTAAAATTTCAAGTATTTTTTCATGAAGCCACAATCACCGCTGGTAATAGTAGAATTTAATTTTTGCCATTGGAAAAAATTGTATATTTACTCCAAATCTTGATATTAAATCTGTATAATCTAATCTAATGAAATTTATATCAGATCTATGGATGAGTTTTCGGCTTTGTTTGTTTACATTTAACTGCCTGTACTACGTAATTCTGTTGTAATACTTAGTCAATGGAATCTTCAAAGCAGAAGTCCAACATACAAGCAGGTAAAGTCAAAGTTTTTATTGTAAGTAAATAAACCAGGAAACTCATCTATATCTTATCCAGATATTTTTTACCTACCTTTTCTTCAATTTTAGTCCTTAATGTTAAAAATGTGACTAAAACATAGCATTTTATTTTTAAATAAAATTATTTTATTACACTATAATCTAATTTGCATTCTTTTATAACTTAAAATATTTATTTCAATTCGCACTTCAATATAGTAAATGAGAAGGAAGGTCTTGCATGTTAAAATTACTGGCATCTAATTGTGGTTCCTTCACAAATTATCAGAAATTTCTGGAGGTTCCTTCCTTGTAAACAAATTTATAAAAGTATTAATTTCTTTTTCAACGGAGCTCAATTTTAAACAATATCTGTTTCTTTAAAAGATTTATGTGCTGTAATAAAAAAAAATAGCATGAAAAGTTGTTTCACACTTATTTGTTTTGTTGGTATAAAAAAATGATTTCAACTTCTTTTGTTATAATAGAACACAACAAGGAATGTAGGAAATTCACCCTTTATGTCATGTTTGTAAATGACATTGGTTTTTTAATGACATTTGAATTAATAATTTTACCTTTACTCCACTGGTTCTTAGCACAAATTTTATTGATTTCATACTTAGATTTTATATTTAACCCTTGTTTCGGCACAGCTTATCCTAGAAAGGATCTTGCACCAGGCATAATTAACACCATCATCATCACCACCCTTTAATTATCTGCTTTTGAATCATCAGTCTCATCTCAATTATATTTTCTTACTCTCTTGTATATGCAATATACAACGGCAAAGTATTGTAAATATCGGTAAAGTCAACCTCAAGATTCAGATCAGTGGCGAATCCAGGGGGGCTCTGTGGAAACAGCCCCCCCACACACACAGAACTAGACCAAAACTCTTTATTTTATTTAAAATCACTACAGCTGTTTTTTCTTAATCTCCCTTTTAAAAAGTGACAACATTTCTTCCTTGCTTTTGACAGGCTTGAAAATTTTCCTACTTTTGTAGTCATTCTGTTCATATTCGTAGCATTGACTCGGTCCAAAACATGTTTTTGGTAGTTATTTCATTGTGTTTTTTATTACATTATTGAAAGAATTGTATTGTTCTTTATGATTCTTATTGTCAGGTGAGTAAAGTCTGTAAAGTTAAAGTGTTTTGATTTACGAAAACCAAGAGTGGCACTAGTGTCTTCCCAATGTTTATGTGGACACAATAACTCATAAATGCACAGTATTCATGGGTTGAAATATAGCGTATGGTTTTATCTCCACTACTATAGATCTATATCAAATTTTTTATCAGATCCATCTACTTTTTACTGTCTGTCAACATGTCTATCCATTTGTATGCAAATGTGATAACTCAAAAATCCAACTTACGAGAAAAAATGAAATTTAGTCTTGACACCCCCTGGTCAGGGGAAGAAGTCCCAAATGCATACTGAATTCTCTTCTATGTTACAAAGCTAAACTAGAAAACTCTGTTAATTGTGGAAGTGTGCAAAAAGAGTCAAGGTAAGATCGCTGCTAGTGGTTTTAATATGATTAGAGTATTAAAATTACTATTATTTTAAATATGGAACAAACATATTAAATAAATTCCAGAAGGCTTGGGAAAGATAACAAATTGTGGAAAGCATGGTGATTTTACCCTGTCTAGACATTGCATTCATAAGTGTAGTTGACTCTGTGCACTAGTTATATTGAAATGGTCTTATATTCTGTCTGAGCACTCTGTATTGAAATTGTTTCTTGTTTCCTACAACATTACAAGTTTTAGTTTGGTCTCACTAAATTCTAACCCCTAAACTGCCCTCAAAATCTTTTGCAATTTGCTCCTCAATGCCACCTGATTCTGTATGATACTTCTATATTGTTGCCTTTACAGTCACATCCCTTCCTTCTGTTCTAAGACATGGGCATGTCCTGGGTAAACCCCATTCAAGGACATTTTATTGTATTCTAAAAGCAGTGGGAGTAGTTATGTGGCTAGCAGCAAATCACGGTGAAAAGTATTATGTATGTGTGCCTGTAGCAGTTAAAAGTAGTAATTTTCAAACTTGGTGAAATTTTAGCATTCAGAGTGTCAAATATGGTAAAACACCATTTATATGTTTCTTGTTTATATGTCATTTACATTTATATGTCATTTCACCACAGTCCTGATACATTTTTATTCATTGTAATGATAAAGTCTTTTGTTTATATGTTGCAATGCTTTGATTATGAGCCATTTTCTGCTGTTGTAAAATGTGAAAATTTCCTCCTTCTAATATGTGAACTGTGATAAAGATATCATGACTTCGAAATTATTCGCAGTTGATGAATTAATAGATGATAGATTTTCTGATGCTAATTTAAGCGATGATGGAGAAGTTGTTCCACCTTTCTTTAAAGACACAATGGGTTCCATTGAAAAACTTCGAATTTATTTCTTTTGTCAAAAGAATAGTAAAAAGAATCATTCAATGAACTTAATTCGATTCATAATGATGTACTTAAGACTAATAGGCAGTCAGCACGTCAGACGATGGTTAGAGATTTTCTTAATTAAACTCCTACCTGCATGCACTTAAATCTTATAAGATATATATAATTAGTATTCAATATATGCGATAAAGGTATGATTTTTTCCCCTTTTATGATCAGTGTTTAATTTTAAAATTTAATTATTCATTTCCATACTATGTAGTATTATACTACTACTATCTTTAAAATTAATACTTTGAAATGGATATGCATTAGTAGCTTTAAATTTGTAATAATCAAAATTATGTATTAAAATTTCAATTATACATCGTTTTATGTCAGTCCCTTGAAAGATATATAAACAATGCTTTACTGTATACTTTTTTTCGTAGTTGCAGAAAAACACAAGCTGTACTAGACAAATGTATGCTAGAGAAACTTAACATTGAAAGACCATATATGGGATATTTTACCGAGATTCGGACACACAAGACAAATCGACCTCACCCTGGACCACCTATACCACGTACAGAATGGAAAGATGACAGACCTTCTCTACCACCTGACTATCCAATAGAAGATGCTAAATTTGGTGCTGCCACGTTTATCTACACATAAATTTCTACCTAGTACTCTTTAACAACTGTAGGGAAAAAGCAGTTTATTATTAAAACAGCATGTATTTGTGTAGTACAGAAATATGCAAGAATAAAATTTTTCAGAATCAATTAGATAGTCTTTGTTATCTACACACTGCAAATCACTGTTGATAAAGTTGTGTGCTGTAGAAGTTGGCTAATTTAAATGTGTTTTTTTATTTTACTTCATTGGTAAATTTAATTTTTCCTTTAGTCCCTTGAATTTCCTTTGGTAAACTTTCAGTCTACGGTGCCCACTTGCTTCTCGACAATTTTTCTTGGCGCAATTTGATTTGCTGGCGCCAAACTCTGTTTGGGATGAGCAGTACGCTTTTCAGTGTTGTACTGCTCATGCTTCATTTGAAAAGGAGCAATTGAGCACGCAATGGCTTCGGCATTTCAAACGCGTACCAGGCAATTTTTTTTAACTTAAAAAAACATCAGCGGCTTCGCTTTCTGCAAAGCGGGACACTAGTAGCTTCGCTTATTCATTGAGAAGCGGAAACACAGAATAACATACACAATTCTGAACCTAAAAGTGACTGAAAATGTTCAAAAACGAGAAAATTGTAGTTAAAACTTCACATACCTACTTTAATTGTCCAATTGCTGTTTACACTTAGGACACTGGTATCCGCTTGCTATCAATCCCTGATCCACATACTTCGAAAGGGAATCAATGCCATAATCAACAACAGCTGTACGAAGCGCACGTAACGAAATGATAAAATCAGACGAAAATCAAACCGACCAAACTAATTCGATTGAATCGACCAATCAAATCAAATGGAACAAATCAATTTCCGCGCATGCGCACAGCTCACTCGTTAAAATCAACATTGCGCAACCAAAACAAATATCCTCTCTTCTCCATTCTTGGCGGCAGAGAGTTGGCGATCCTAAGAGGAACGAAGTAAGCGGGCACCGTAGACTGAAAGTTAACCTTTCCTTTTAACATAGTGCCAAAAAAAATCATCTATGATTTGAATTTTAACGTGGGACTACGTTTCTCCCATTGAGGTCTCAGGAAGGAATTTGATTCTCATGCCAAAATGCCACAAAAAACATTGTATGGGTGATCCTCTACATTTCGGTAACTACATATGTTAAAAGTATAACTAATGTCTTATTTTAGAGATAAAAACTTCTGTTAGAAACAACAGAAGTTTTTTTAAAAAATGAAAATCAAAAATAGTCGTGAGTAAAGTAGACCTACGCCTTTAACATCAGTGGCTGTTTGAAAAAGACAGCCTCCTGTTATTTTTTTAGTTAATTCAAAGTTAGCTAATCTAAGAATTGATTTTGTTAGTGAAATATTTCCATATATTGTGTCCTCAGTAACTTGATCCTTCGAGCGGCGCAAACGTCCTTTTCCGTTTCTCATATTCAGTTCAAAAGCATATAGCTCATATTTATATGTATATTTTCTTAGACAATCTTGGATAAAGTATTCTTAAGATTTCAGAGATATAATTAAATACAAAACATATCGAATCATTTACTTTAAAAGTTAAGTTTTATAACCTGATAGCTAAAAATTCAAAATAATTGGGCACTCAGAGGGTTAAGTGAATAATCTACTGTTGTACAGTGTATTCAATCAGAAATGCAATAAAAAAAATTATTTTTTTTTAAAAAACTTTGAACTTATTAGATGTGAACAGTACTGTGTATTTTGTAGTTTTATTATACAATCATTTTATTCAGAGTGCTCTGTACTGTTTGATTTTGAAAATTACTTATTTATTAAAATTATTATTTTTAAAATAAAGATTTTTATTTTGAATTATTGTTACTTTGTTTATTAAAATTGCTTACTCGTTATTAATTATGTGCTATTTATTATATTGGAAATAATCATCTTTACTGACATTTTTTGTTTAAAAGTTGACGTTTCCCCTTGATGTACTCATTTTTAGACCCCGTTTTTCTTAATTTGAATATTTGGATAGATCAAATTTTTATTGTGATCATCTCAACTTCAAATTAGCCAACTTCTATTGCATTTGATGTATAAAACAAAAATCAAATTCTTATATGAATCGATTGATGTTAAAAGGGGACTTCTGCATTTGCGGCGGAAATTACATTCTTATTTTCGTTTGTAATTTGATGAAGGTGAATGCATCTTTGGTGTAAAAATGGGGCTTCTACCATTCACAGACATGTTTTGGTACAGCATCCAAGTTTCCATGTGATGTTAGAAGAAGGCTTCTTCGCAGAAGAACCTTTTTATCATCAATATAGCAGTTCTCTGCTAGATGTCAGGAGTCCCCTTTTAACATCAATCCGTTCATATGTGTCATTTAAAATCTAATTGTTGCTAGCAATGTTCTATATGTAGTGGAAATATGATCAATGGTTTTTTTTTCGTATAAAGTATGGAGGTAATTGTTTTCTTTCCTTTCTTTGTGAAAAAGCATTTATCATTTTACTTGAAAACTTACAATCTATCTACCAGTCGATATTTATGATTTGTACAGCCTTCTCATTCTACAGAAAAGCAGATCTTGGTCTTGCATATTGTGCATTCTGTAACAAATGAAAATTGAACATTTTTAATAATTCTTATAAATTTTCTCCATTAATAAAGATATTGGTTTAAATGAATTAGTTATATAATTACTAAGTTAGATCTACAGTTGAGTTGAATTAACAGAATTATTTACATTAAAAATTGTTTTCACAATTTTGTGTATTATCTGTTTTATTTTGTTTCTTTTTAGTTGAATTAATTCCTCATCATAAAATTAGCTTATTCCCTTTAAATATATATCCATATATTTATATCTTATATATATTTATATATATATATATTTATATCTTATATAATATTTATATTTTATATCTTGCAACAAAGTCATTTGCGAATCCGAGAACTTACAAGGACATTTTAAAACATGAAAATTCTTGATTAAGTTTTCATTTGAAATATATAATGTTTTATTTTTGGAATGCGATCTCCAATTATATCTTGAAATTTAACACATAAGTCTGTACTTGGTAGGAAGAAAAGATAAATGTATCTTTTACTCTATTTAGAGCCTTGACTGTTGGGTTGCAAATCTATTACTACAAGCAATTTCATTATAATCTATACTATAAAAGCTGTGACAAGGCCTCTAACACTCAGGAATGTGGATGTGGCTACATGCCAAAAGATATTCAGACCAGACGCAGTGTGATTGATTTCACACCCACAGCATGCTCTTTCTTCCTTCATTAGAGTGGCTCACCCGGAAGGGTTTGGGGAACAAGGGAGGGGTTTCTTAGAATTCGGAGAGAAGTTAATTTCCCTCAAATATTTTGAAGTCTCTATTCCAATGGTGCATCCGATATTTTCTTCCTTTAATGTACTTACTTTGAATTGAATATTTAAGAGGAAAGTTATTTTAAATGTTATAAAAATGTAGTGATTAGTTTTGATTTGAGTGTTGGTAAATAATATGGATAGAGAAGATCCCACTGCAAGGAAACGAAGGTTACCAAGAGAGAGATTTGCACAATGAAGGGTGAGACAAAGCCAAGAGACACTAAACAGGATGCGTACTGCAAATAATAAATACCATCGTAGAAGAAGATAAGGAGAATCTCAAGAAGTAAGGAAAAACGCCTTGCATTTTTTTTTCAGAATACTGTGAACGTATTCATTTATTGTCAGTTGATTCATCAGTTCTGTTTGCCATGCTTTTTTTTATTTCTTAAGCACTCTAGCAATCTACATGAGATTTTCTTCAACAACCTTCGTTAGTAAATCTGTGACAATCAAATCTGAGATATTGTTGGCCAGCTAAAAGCCTGTCTTGCCGTAAATCTTCTAGTTTTATCATATTTGTAGTTACAGACATCTTTAAAAATGTTCTAGAACAAATTGGCTAGAACAAAAAAGAAATATCTATGAAATTTTTTCATATCCTGTATAAGTTGATAGTTTTAAAGGTGGAAAAATTTCTATAATTGGTGAAAAGTTAAGACTAGAAAACAGTAGAATCATAGTACTCACAAAAGAAATATAGAAAAGAAACATCATGAGTACTTATGGAGTTTGAATGAACAGGACTTCTGGAGTGAGTTGAATTTTGTATCAAATAGTCTTTTAATAATGCAATCAGTCTATTCATAGTTTTTTCGCTGGTCTCAATGCCTTCTTGTCATTGTTTATAGATAAGTTTAAAAGAAGTTTTTTTGAAACATCAAATAATTTAGAACGAAATGCTGTGAGACATCTCCAGCTTTGTCTTTACATTCCGTTTATTTCCAAGACTTTCCTAACAGCAGCACAGAGTTAGCTTGTGTTATAAAACCGATTCTTAGCATCTCACTGATAAATATAGATCAAGAATCAGTAAATGGTGGTGCTTTAGGTATGTATGCATTTTATATAGCTGATAACCCGGTGTTGCTCAGGATCCATATTTTTTCACATCCTCCCCTCCATTTTTTCCCCCTACAAATATTGTCACTAACTTTCTCCAACAAATGTAAATCTCCTTTGAATCCTTTCTTGTTGAACTAAAACTTTTAAATATAATCTTTTTATTACTTAATGACAGTATGGTTCTAATAAACGCACGAGAACTTATGAAAAGGAACATTTATTTTAAACAATAATACCGTATAATAGGTATTACAACTTTACAATGAACATTTATAGTATACAAAATTTTCCCGGCATTGCTGATTAAAAATAGAAACTTTAAAAAATCTTTAGAATGAATAAAATGTCAATGAAAGCATATGTTGCAAAATGAAACAACAAAAGAAAAAGAAAGAAATGCAAGAAAACTTTTTTTCCTATGTTTATAAAATTAAAACAATGGAAGCATAATATTTCTTCAGACGCTATGTGATTCGTTTGCAAAAGAAACCCAGATAACACGTAAGTTTGCAGCAAGTTTGATTTTGACTTGATATTACCGTGTCATGGCAAATTTGATGCGTCAAGCTTGAAGCGAACTTGTGGCAAACTAACAATGCAGAATCGCCACCTCTCCTTGCAATGCAAGCTTGCTGTAAGTTTGCAAATCAAGCTTGATGCAAAGATGGTAGCACAAAGAGATAATTATCTTTGTCTCTGTTTTAAAAAAACAATCAATTTTTAATAGCATCTCCTAGACCGTCCTTCTTTTTATTAATTCAATAAATCAATGATAATTTGTGAAAAAACTAGCTTTTTATATAAAAAAAAAATTTGAAACATTTTCCATCTTTTTACTGAATATAAAACTCACACTTTAAAGAAAACTATATCCCCTTTTTCTTAATGTTGAAATTTTAACGTTTATAAACAAAATTAAACCTAAAAACAGTCGATGTTTGTTGAAAAATAATAACTTGCATTTTGTGCCATTTTAAAAGTAATTACTTTTGAACCCTAATTTCATAATTTATTCTACTAGCAAAACGTTGTTATTAGCGAAAATCGCTCTCTCTTTGATTTCAAATCATGTTCTCAACACAAAATTTAAAAAATTAATGAAATCGAGAAAAGAGTTTATAATAAATCGTATGCGCGATCTATTAGCACATCTTCTCCTCTCGTAGTCTAGATGGACGAGTGGTTCAGAGCCTCCTCATCTTAGGAAGCGGGAGGGTGCGAGTTCTAATCAGTGGTTGTGTGCGTACTCTGTTTCTGCTATAGTTTGATGTGAAAAGCTTGCTGCAAGTTCGTCGCGTGGTGACTTCGTCGCTTCTGCAAACTTGTTTCAAGCTTGCGCTCTTGCCATGTCAAATTTGTTGCTAGCTTGCAGATTTTGCGGAGCAAGATTGCTGCAAACTAAAATTGCTATCTGGGCCCATCCCTTCCTCTTCAGCGATTACTTTCCTGGCTGGTGCCTCTCCCTCGCCACTGGTACAAAGGAAGAAAGCCGAGACTTTCCCTATCCCCAGATAGCACGTACGTTTGCAGCAAGTTTGATTTTTACTTGATATTATCTATTGTCATGGCAAATTTGACGCGTTAAACTTGAAGCGAAACTGCTGCAAACTAAAACTGCAGAATCGCCACCCTCGCTTGCAAAACGTGTTTGCCACAAGTTCGCCACTGCGAAAATAGACAATTAGCGCCACCCCTCCTTGCAATGCAAGCTTGCTGTGAATGTGCATGACAAGTTCACAGAACGATTGCAAAACAAGTTTGCTGCAAAGATGATAGATCACACCCCATATAGCAATTTTAGTTTGCAGCAAACTCGCACTGCAAATCTGCAAGCTTGCAACAAGTTAATGCAAGCTTCGAAGTCACCACGCGACGAACTTGCAGCAAGCTTGTCATGACAAACTCATTGAAAGCTATAGCAGAAACAGTATGAACAAGCTGAAGATCTAACCACTCGGCCAGTTAATCCTCTGAGGAGATAGTTCGTATAATACATGATTCGATTCTAGGTTCATTATCGTTGTCATTTTATAAACTGTATTTCTTAATTTATTAATTTTTTGAGTTGAAGTATGATTTTGTGAGTAAAGATGAGAGCATTTTCGCTAATAACTACGTTTTGCTAGTAGAATAAATTGTAATTAGAGTTAAAAAGTAATTACTTTTAATGGAACCAAAATGTAAGTTTTTTTCAACAAACATGACTGTTTCGGTTTGAATTTGTTTATAAACGCTAAAATTCAACAGTAAGAAAAAGGCGATGAACTGCTTTAAAGTAATCATTATTTATAAAAATGGAAAATGTTTCAAAACTTTAAATAAAAAGTTAGTTTTTTCACACATTATCATTATTGAATTATTATTTGTTCAGGCGTGCGGCAAACGCGTTTTTTTGTAGCGAGGTGGCGCTAGTTGTCGATGAACTTAACAAGTTGGCTTCCAAGTTTGACACGTCTAATTTCTATGGCATGGTAATATCAAGTCAAATAAAACTTGCTGCAAACTTATATCTGAGTAACCTACTAGTCAAAATGGTTGTTTGCAAACTTACGTGCTATCTGGTGAACCGTCAATAAATCGATAATTTATGAAAAAAACTAACTTTTTTAATTTAAAAAAAATTTCAAAACTTACTTCCATCATTTTATAAACCAGAACTCGCATCTTTTAAAAAACTTTTATCGCCTCTTTTTCTGAATAAGTTAGAATTTTAGCGTTTATAAAAAAAAGTAAACTGAAAAAACAGAGTCCAGTTTGTTGAAAAAAATAACCTTTACATTTTATTCCATTTTAAAGTATTTTTGAACTCTAATTTCAATTTATTCTACTAGCAAAACGTAGTTATTAGCGAAAATCGCTCTCTACTTTGACTTCAGTCGCATTCTCAACTCAAAAATTAATGAAATTAAGAAAACAGTTTAAAATAAATCATGCCACGAATAAAATCAGACGATGAGATGGTTGCCCATGCATGGTTGGAGTACTCATGTGGAGAATAAACGAGCTTGATTTATTTTCTAAGCTTTGACTCAGAAATAAAAGCAGTTCTGAGTCCGGCTGGCCAGATTGACTGATCATTGCCTCCGGCAGATCACGTGGAGGATGTGACGACACATGAATAAGGTCCAGTGATCACTCATATGAGATTAACTGGCCAGTGGTTTAGGCTTCAACGGGAAGCGATGGTCATGATTCTAATTCTGGTTGTGTTCGTACTCGGTTTTTGCTATAGTTTGCAATGAGTTTGACGTGACAAACTTGCTGCAAGTTCATAGCGTGACTTCATGACTTCGAAGCTGACGTTAACGAGCTGCAAGCTTGTTTGAAGCCTGTACTCTTGTCATGTCAAATTTGTTGCAAGCTTGCAGATTTTGCAGAGCAACTTTGCTGCAAGCTAAAATTGCTATTTGGGGTCCCTTCCATGTGACAGGCAGTCCAGTATCTGTGTTTCACGACTTGCCAGCGGCCACCTGAAATGCCTTACATATTCTGAGGGCAACAAGATCTACCCTCTCTGCCCTAAATGCCATGAACATCAAGCATCACCTAAACACATTTTGGAATGTCTAGGACTTGGCTGGGATGAAATTTATTCTTCGCACCTTTTAGTCATTGATTTCATCAAAGTCAACGGATTCCTTGGGTCTGACTCCCTCAGACTCGATTGCAGATAGTAACAACAAAAAAAACCATAACTTCAAACATATTAGTTGGCAGCTCAGAGGAAAGACTCTTACTCTGAGGTTGGCAGGAAGTTTCATTATCCATGAGAACTGAAATGAAGTCATATTTATGTTTGTTTTCGTTCTATGACCGTTATTCTTTATTTTTCGTATTAAAAAGTTTAAACTAGAATTTGAGTTATTCTGATTCAAATTTAATTTTATTTCTTAATTGGAATACTGTAGAAAAAGTGAGATTTCTGATTATCTGATTTGTTGTGTTTGAATCTTTATTTTTTTACGTTCGCCATCGATTCAATGGATTCTCAATGAATGCCATAAAAATTTTCATGAAACCATTTTGTGATTTCTTTAGATATTATAGTTTGAGAGTAAAGACGATTACATAAGTATTTACAGTAGCTATCAATATGTACTTTTGTGACATCTATAAATTATAAGATGTAAATACTGACAGCTTTAAAGAAATGGCAGTTGCCAAGCTGCTAATGATTAATCCAAAGCTTAGCCGAGATAACTAGTATCTGTATTTTTTTTAGTTATCTATTTTTTTATTATGTTTACTTAGTATTCTTTTTTTCAGAAGATTTTATGTACATTTATTTTAATTTCAGGATTGTTATTAAATATATATTTATTTAATTTCCAATATACATAGATGACGAATACCCGCTTTTTTTTTTTGTTTATACCTATCTATTTATGCAATATGTTACATATACTCTTGTATTTAATCCTATGATAAAAATTCGATTTTAGTTTATTCTTTCAAAAATTTGTAACCTGTCATTTATAGTTAAAGCTGTGATCCTTTTAAATTCATCATTAGAAATAAAATATTTTTTGATTGATTTTCAATATAAGGAGAAGCTTGTTATAAACATGATTTTTCTAAATATTATTTGAAAATGGTTAAAAAAAATATTGTATAATATATTTAGATGCAAAAGGTATTGTTAAATCATTTTAGCTGTGCAAAGACTAGATGGAAATTGTATGAGTGTTCCAAGTTTATTCAGCCTGAGAAGTGTTGAAGTTTCATTAACTTAAAGTTGTGGTAAAAATTTTTGAAGATAGCTTCCATTGAATCCTTTCTAGATATGAAAATCTTATTTCTGAGAGTTTTGAGATAAGAAAAAAAAAAAAAAATTTTATTATTTTTACTTCTAAAGCTCTGTTTGTAACTTTTTTTAAATAGAAATAAAAAAAATCAAGTTGCGTAAATGTGATAAAGTGATCTAAGCTTTGTTTGTTGATTTCATTAGATCAGATATGGTTTGATTTAGCTTTTAAATTTCGACATTTTATTTTTTAATGTGATATAGCAAGGGTTGATATCTAGAAGTTGTTACACATGCTTAAAACGGCACGAAGTTGCCAAAGCAAGATTTTGACTGCTGCACCTCAATGCTTGCATTAGCTTTGGAGGCTTGTTGTTGTTTTAAGCATGTGTACCAATTCTAGATTTAAATCAAAGCAAGTTATAAAAATAGTTTATAATCAAGCATTCTTCTGATACTCTATACAAAATTCTCTGGCTAGCAAATTACAAGCCCATGATGAGTAATCAGTTCTGGTAGGAATGTAAAAGAATTACATGAAAAAAATGAGAATTGGAGATAACAGCAAAAATCCCAAGCTTTTAATATTATAGTGTCTTTTTATAAAGTTAGTGTACAGTGGAAAATCTTTTTCTAAATTTATTTTATTTATTAATTTTGTGAATACTTCTCTGTTAGCATGGAGCTAGTTGTCACCAAGCCAAAATTATTAGTGCCAGTTGTCACCAAGCACTAAGATGTTGATATTGGTACTCAAAAGCCAAGCATGGCACCAAGGTTGTTAACCTTGGTATGTTAGCGCTGATTGCAAGCTAATGGAAAACCATTATTTTTTTATGCGTGTGTATATTGTATGTTTTTTTTATTGGTTTACAACTAGGGATGGGTAAAACCTACTGGTTTTAACTGTAAACTTTTGTTTCGGTTAACCAGTTTTTTTCGGTTATTTTTTTGTCCTGGTTATTTTTTTAAAATCCAATAACTGGGTAAGGAAACTGGATCGGAAGATAGCTTGATTTTAGGTTTGATTAGACTAAAATTTACCAAGTTTTGAAGCTTTGAATTTCATCATCTTGGGCAAATCAGCGACAACCATTTCCTCGAGGCACCTGCCGGTTGGTGAATTACTGAAAGAGTTTATGAGCAGATAAATATTGGCCAATGGATTGATTTCCTGTAAAGATAATAAATTTTGTCTGCTACAAAACAACTTTTTTTATATAAAAAAAACTGAAAATCAGTTATTTTGAGCGGTTTTAACCACCAAGTTAAACCTGAGGTTAAAAAGAAAAAACGAAAACTGGTTATTTTTGCAATAACTACCATTCCTTTTTACAACTAGTCCATTTGATTCTCTTGTCTTGAATGAAAAGCGGGCGGGGGGGGGGGGTAAGGGAAACTGAATCATTGTAACAGAGGAGGTAAAGAAATGTAAGAGATCTTTGACATCAAACCATGCAAGCTTCACTATAATCATTTTATTCAAAATCATTTTGTAACTGTTCTGTTTATTTCATGTAGCAATGCATTGCATGTATGTTAATAAAGTATGTTTAAATATATATTGAATGTGTGTTTTGTCACTAATTCCTGAAATTGTTTTTTTACCATTTAGTCTAACTTTTAGAAAATTGCATTTTAGTAAGTGGTAACTTAAATTGACAATATTGAAAATCTTAGAGTTTATCAGTATGCCTAGTCAATAGCCCTGAATATCATCCTCATGTATATAAACAGAATTTAATTAAATATCAGGGATTGATATCCTATGTGATGAAACTAAACAAAAATTGTTTGTTTTTGTTGAGCTCTTTCTATATAATCATAGAAGCATGTGTAATGTCATTCACTGGTGATTGAATCTCTTGTAGCTTACTTCATGCTGCCAACTTTAGTTGTTTGCTGTGTAATTCCAATTTTATCACCAGTAGATTTTGGAGTTAGTACCAGTAGATGTTACTGTGAGAGCATTGATATTTTGCATTTGATCAGATGAAACGAAAAGGAGGAAGGATTTAATTCTACAAAAAAAATTATCAGAATTAATTTCTTATAAAGTTAATATCGCATGCAATCTATATTTTAATATGCAAAAATTATATAAGCTTTTCTAATCTCAGTATCGAAGTCCAAAAATTATTTAATTAAAGAACACATTTGATCTGATGAAACAAGTTGATGTGTTGTCCTCAATTCAAGACTTCGTTCTCAAATTTTTTTCTTCAATTTGAGACAAAGCGGCTTTATAGCAAGCATACTTCTCAAACATACCTTTATCCTAAACCTAAAAATGAAACAAGAATTTAGGATTTAATTTATAAAAAAATTTGAACACACTTAAAAAATTATCAGGATTAATTGCTTAGAAAGTTTATATCTTAATGTACAAAAGTTGTACTGTAAACTTTTCTAATCTCGATATCAGACTCAGAAATCATTTGATTAAAGAACACAAATATGTTTAATTTTTGATTGATTATATGAATTCAAATTGTATTTTCATAGTTTATTTTTGATTCGAGTTGCTGTTCTACACATCTATGTGTTTAATGAATTCTATTAGTTTTTTATTTATTTTTATTGGATGTGCTTTCTTTCTTATCTTTGTTGTGACATAGTACATACACACAATATTCTGTTTGTAAGGAGTTTGAAATAAAGAGATTCTGCTAGATTGATGTCTTCCAGTTCATTTTATGAATTTTCATCTTAATAATTATGATGGGAAAACTTTTTGCTAGATAGAACCATAATTCACTTTTTGCCAGATGATATGTTTGTATTTCTCTAAAATGCATTGAATAATTTGGTTGAAGCTGTATTCAAATTGTTATAAATCTGAGACCTAATTACAGTGCTGTTTTACATATTGCTATCATTTCATTGAATCAGCATAATATTGTTTGGCTTTTAAATGGGTAAAGGAAATTGAAGCGTAATTTATTATTCAATTTACATTAACAAATTTATTTTAAAAATATATATGACTTTTGTTTCAGTGGTAGTAACCCTTTCTTTGTTTTTTCTTCTTTATTACATGACCTGCATAATTTAGTAACTATTTGAATCGTCAAAAATTATTCTCTTCTAAATTCTGTTTAATTAAAGTTGGTGAAGTTAAACTTTAATGCAGGCAAGCCTTCTTTTAACCCATCAACATGTATTTACAGTGTGTTTTTGAAAGTCTGTGATAAATAATAAAATAAAGAATGTTAAACAAGTCCTAATAAACCATAACTCTTCTCAAACTATCCTTGGGAATTAATTTGTTGAAATTTGATAATGAACTACTTTGATTCTTTTGCTTATTTTTATTACAGATTTCACATCTCATTATTGTATTGAACTAAGAAGACTAATTTTTCAAATTTTGTTACTTCAATTAATTAAATAAAATTATTATACCATATTTTTAATGTATATATGGTATTTGATGAACTTGTGAATATTTTAATGTTCTTATATATGTGTATTATATTGTTGTTATATGTTTTATTATTGTTTTATTATTTATTTTTGTATAACTATTTATTTTTGACTTTTATTAGTGGAAGAAATGTATGCTACAAGCTACGAATCACCATTGCCACTAACATATTTTATGCAAGAGTCGATGCCTGATTTTCACAAGTATCTGTGTGATTTTTGTTCGTACAAAACTAATGTTGCTACAAATTTTAGAAATCATATGAGGCGGCATTCTGGCGAAAAACCTTTTAAGTGTCTGAAGTGCTCTCGAAGCTTCACAACTAAACAGAATATGTCAAAACATCTTTGTGTCAATTTTTAAAATTTTTATTTTATGTAGAGTAGGTGCTACTTAATGCGATCTCTTCAGTACCTGTAATGTTTTAAAACATTAACTGACTGATAAAAATAGCCAAGTCATGAAATCACTTATTGCTGGCTTTGATGATACAAGAATTATGGTGCTTGTATTGTATGACCAAGTTTGTGGATTTGATTCCTGGTTCAAGTTAATAAATTTTGAGATGCCAAAAATTGTCATCATTCATATTATATAATTATGAGATGTATTACTTTTTTGAATACTCATTCGACATTTGGTTGTCTTGGAAAAACTAAATTTAACCCTTTATCTACTGCATTATGAACTACTGAAAATTTCTTCATAAATATATATTTTTTTAGCTGCCATATTGATAATTAAAGAATATACTAGAAAAAAATCTCCCCGGTGCGAAATTTAATTTATTAGAACTAATTAATTAAAGTGGTACTTAAAAGTACCGTCAGTACACTACGCATAAATTTCCTCATAATAGAAAAAAATTACGGATGATATTTTTAATGAAATTTAACCTCTTAAAAATGCTAAATAACCAAAAAACACTCATAAGAAAACAAAGAAATTATCAAATGACATAATTTTATTTTATACATAATAAAGGTAGAAATTCACATTTGATGATAATCATAAAAACAATTTTTTTTTCATTTACGCACAAAAATATATTATAAGTTGAGCATTTTGAATGTGGTTTTGATTGAATATTTTTGAGTGCACAGAATTCACAACGTCCTCGATTCGACACGAATGTTGGCCAATGGCATCCTCTATTTTCTAAACGAACATCATTAGAAACAGACAAATTTCCTTTTCTTCTCTTTTTTGCACAAAGAGTTTGTTCATCTCCACTAGATTTTGGTCTCCCTTTTTGTTTTGGTTGTAGTTTTGATTTTGTTAGTAATCCTTTGGAAATGCAGCGCTTATATTCGAGGGACGACATTTTCTCACGACGCACTTCCACATATGCAATATATGAATTTACATATGCCATTTCTAGCATAGCAAAAAAAGTCTGTGCCACCATTTTTTCGATTTCCTGTCCCTATCATAAATAGCACGTAACATGTCGGCTTTATCAATTCCCCCCATGTGTCCTTTGTAGTCTTTTACAACAATGGGTTTGGTAACGTCAATTTTGGTACCATCTTTGAGTCTCCTTTGGACTTTGCAAGTGTCGTTTCCATGATAATTCGAAAGAAAGTGTACGGATCGATTGTCCTTCCATTTGAAGAAGGATATTCCTTGATCAGATATTTGATAATCTAAGTCCCCTGGTTTCATTTTTTTATCATCAATAAGTTTGGGTAACCCAAGTCTATCAGGACGAATGGTGCCGACTGCATATATATTTTTCGTTTTCAAATACTGAAATAGTGGCACGGAAGAAAAAAAATTGTCCATGATGATGTACTGGCGGTACTTATAAGTACCACCGAATAATTCGACCGTTAATCACATTACATAATCTGTTATCTTATAATGATTGGGCAAATAATATTCTAAGACAATACAGAATGAATAAAAAAAATACAACACTTACCAAAGGTAAGTGTAAGTAAGGTTTGATATTATATATTTATAGCAAAGAAAAGATAAGAGCGGCAATCCACACAAAATGGCAGCAAAAGAACACAATGTCCGTTCGAAAATAGCTTTCTTCCTCGCAAAATTCATCAGCCTAGAACAACTACTGCCATTTTTCATGAAAAAGTAGAGTTAAAAGACTGTTTCTAAAACGTACCATCAGAATATAAGTAATGGTTGTTGTGCTATAAAGTTTTAAAGTGATTGGTACTTATAAGTACCGTCAGTAAATAAAGGGTTAAAGCTCAACATCAGCAAAGCGAGACTTGCTGGTGGTTCTCATAGCATATATTTCAAAGATTTTTGGATGTAAAATTAACTTATGTTCTTAAATTCTTGAATTTCCCACTCCCGCTGTATTCTAAGCTTGTCTTTAGCATTTTTGCAAGTTATGACATAGATTGAATTAAAGATAACAAAAAGTCTTACAATATTAAATTAAATGAAGGAAATCTGAACTGTGTACTTTTGATAGCTTAAATGTCTGATAATGATAAATGAGGTTGCATTAATCAGCATGTACAGTGATGTATTGGTATGCTTGTCTGATATAAAATTGTCATCGAAAAAGTGATTTTATATAATTTAGTTATTTGTTCTTTCATGTTTAATAATTCTATGGAATCTAATTAAATTAAAATGAATGCATAATTGAATTCAGTGTTTCACTTTATTAAAATTAGTATATGCATTTGTTTGAAGTTATCTTTCAATGTTTGCCATCTTCAATTAAAAAATAAAATGATAGGGTCATGTGGGGTAAAATGGGTCACTTTTTAGTTATTTACGCATTCAAAGTTTTGTAGCAATAAAATCTTAAAATTTTCCTGTTTTTTTTTTTCAATTGCATCTTGACATTACATTCCTTCAGGACATTTTTATGTAATTTTAACAATTATTTTTTAATTATAAATGAATTAAACTTAGTTTGAATAGCTTTGACTCATTTTACCCCAGGATGGGGGTAAAGTGGGTCATAAATGCAAAATGATACTTAAAGAATATATTTATTAGGAAATACATTAAAATAAAAAGGGGTGGTCTGTTACATATTCTGCTAAACAATACAATGTTCAAATTTTAAAGTAGTATTGTTCACGGTTATTGTAGAATGGTTCTTCTAGAACTTTTACAACATCAGTCTTTTCTACTCTATCAATGTCCTCTTTTTTCCCAGGAAAAACATAAAAATCCCCTATTCTTGATTTGTTTACATACTTCACATGTATATCAGCACCATCAATATGTGTGATTTGACCAACAAATCTTTTCATAGACTTTTTCCTTTATATTCAATAACTACCCATTTTCCAGGAAAAAGTTCATTTATATTCTTGACCATCTTGCAATCGGATCAATTTGTTGTGGAGTGAGATTTTTTTTTGTTCATGTTTTAACTTTGGCAGTTCAAAGTTCATATTTTTCTTTTTCAGTCGTTCCAATTGTTCTTCGTGAAGACGTTCAATTACATCGTGTTCTGTCATTACTTCTCCAGCTCTGTGTTGGACTCTTTTTCTTTTCTTTTTAGGATTAATAATAGCAGCTTTAGTGGCACTTGATTGTACAGGTGATAGAGATGTTAAATTAACATTGTTTAAATTTAACACTGTTTATATGTAACAATTTAAAATTAAATTTATAGTTTAAATTTAACAAAATACACTGCAGTAGACCTATACAAAAAAAAAAAAAAAGCTAAGCCTAACTATGATCCATTTTACCCCATCTAAAACAGATTGAAATAAAAAAGAAAATATTTAATATTTTTCTTATTTTATTGGCTTGAGATGTTTTCTAAAGCTTTTTTATATGAGAAAATACTTTTTGCACTGTTATTTATTAAAATATAAGGATTTGCAAAAGTTAGTAAACCATGTGTTTTGCACACCACCATCCACAGCTTGTAAACAATCTTGCTTCTGTTGGCTATTCATGAAACTAACTTTTTTGAAAATGAAAAATGTTGCCAACATATTGATAAATAATATTACAAATATTAGTTTTAAAAAGTCAATTTCAATTTTATTTACATTGAGTTATTTATAAAATGACCCATTTTACCTCACCTGACCCTACAAAAGTTTCCATTTAACCTTTATAAGGACAAAATGAAAGATAACTTGCAATTCGATCATCAGAACTTACACTGCACTTTTTTTTTACTGAGTAATTTATGAATACTATCAGGAGAAAAGCCTAAGCAAGGTTTCCCCAAATAGACGAGTTGAAGAAGGGAGGGATGCTGATATATAATCAACCGCAACATTTGGCAAACTAAGCGCACTTCTGTTGGGCAAGGAATACATTTTCGAACGAAGTACAAAGAGAAATGAGACTTCCACCGGTTCTATCTACGCCAAATGAAATAAAGCCCTTTCTTTCGCCCCCAAAATGCAGTGGAATATCCCGTTTCTATAACGACTGCCACCGGCATGTCTGGTGTCCAGGGTTTTTCTCGTGGCGATAGGACAGTACTGTTTGTTTCAAAACCTGAGACTAGCATTGGATGGATTTTAATATGGAAAGGGGTGACAGGCAATGAGCAAGATGAGCGCTTTTCCAGAGTTCTTTGTTAGGTCATGACCTTTGATTAGGTGTAATTTTTTTAGTTAGTCCTTAGAGCAAATCAATAAATGAAAATAAAACGCTTCTGCATAGTGCTGAATAAAATGTAAACATCTCTCCCTCTGTTTTTTTCTTCACCCCTATTTTGGTGAAATCAACTCCACATGCGCAAAAGCGCTGAGGGTTTCCATATTTAAGAAAGATCCCTAAAATTCTCCAGTTTTGAATCCAAGAAAACTTTTTAAAGCTGTCTCCATTCATAACAATTGAATACTAGATTTTCATTATGCACAAAATGACAAAAATGTTTATCTTTTCTTAAGATATGGGTATCTGTGCTTTGATATGACTGAACTTAGCAATAGTGCATTTTGTTGGTTAAAGTCATTAAAATTGACAAATCTAGCATTTTTATTCAGAGAAGATAGAATTCTCATAACATTCTGTGGTAAAGATTCCTATCATAACTTTTCAGTATACAAAATATAGCTATTCCAAGTAGATTCCCATGCGTGGTTGAAATGAGTGAAATTGTTTTTTAACTTGATAACTTGCATATAGGTTTAAAACTTTACAAATAACATTGACTTTTAAGGTGGCATTATCTGTAAATTTTGTTTTTAAAACAAACTTTATAGAATTTAGTTGTTATTTTGATATAATGATGTGTGTGATCTTTGTTATCATAAGTGGATTTTTTTTTTTGTATTTCAAATATTGTCATATTTTGAAAATCAATGTGAAATAACAAAATTTCATTTATGATTAATAAATAAATCTTGGTATCGTATATATATATAATTAAGTATATAATAAATTAAAGAACTTTGCATTGCACAGAATATTACAAATTTTACTTAAGAAAAAAATTGGTGTGAATTGTCCAACAAAATGTGATAATTATACATTTTATTTTTAAAGAATGTTGTATATATATTTTGCAAACTGTTTAATTTGGTGTTGAATTTTTTTAATAATGTAGTGATTTAATTATAGCAAAACATTTTTAAAAGTTTTGAATTAGTTTTGCTGTTATGAAGTTCTATTAAACAATTTCAAATATATATAATAATGATTCTGATTTAAAATCTATGTAACTACTCTTTTCAATAATCGATTCAGTTTATGTCTCATGATTTGGTTTTAAAAATGCATTCTGAAAGTGTTCTTAATGAATATTCATGTAGTTTTAAGGAAAGTCTAAATCATTTTGGAAGGAATATCACTCCCCATGCTTAAGGGTGTTGACATCATAAATTGTATTGCAAACCTTGAATGGCTGGTTAAAATGATTCATATAACATCAGTTTCCTCTTTTAGGAAAGCTAATTAGGCACAGAATTACAAAGAAACTATTATGTTTCAATCGAATTTACCGTTCTTCTATCCTGTACATATGTCATAGCATTATGTTGATTTTTAAGAACTGATTGGTTGTTATTTTTCTATTGATTTTAAATTTCTTTTATTTTTTCATGTTGTCCCATAAACTGGTGCATTAGACTGTAGGTTCTGGAACTTCTTGCTGGTTGATCCTTATTTTATGTTAATGTCCTTGGCCAAAACACTGCAGCATTTATTTACTTCCATTCTTTTCAATATATTTTGTTGTTCATTTTAAATTGTTGGAAATTCAGTGATATCATAGATTTGGTTTTCACAAATACTTAAAAAAGTTACCATAATTATTGGCAAGTTACTGCCAGTTAGATTATTTTCTGTAGTAGGTTATCCAATCATTTTTTATATAGTAATTTTCAACCCATGCTGAATTATTTCTGGATGCCTGTTTTTGTTCAGCATTCAAGCTAGTTATCATCTTTTCAAGAAATTTCATTTGCATCTGAATGGGGGAAATGTAAGGTAAATTAAGTGGCAGCTCATCCATTAGGGCTACAGAGCTGTAGCATTGCCCGAAACTACTTTTTAAACTTTTATATTTTTGTTTTTAATCTTATTTTGTTACTTTTCCATACTAAAAGCTTGAGGATCAATAAAAATGAAGAAAAGGAAGAAAAAAGACCAATAAAAAATTTGCTTACTTTACATGGCTAAAATAAATTTGAAGGTGAAAATTCTCATTTTTCTCTCCTCGAATTTGCTAGGAATTTTGCAGTTCTGGTTTAGCGTCCGGTCAACAAATGCTTTTTCCCCCTTCTTCCTCCCACTCTTGATTTGTTTTCCTTCACTTTTTCTCATTCATAAATTTTTGTTTTCACTTCCATGTTGCCCAGATGAAAACATATCTGGTTTAATACATATTTCTTACCTTGTATTTGAAGCTACTTGTTGAAAAAAGATATGTTGATAATTTTCTAAAATACAATTCAGATAATTGTAAATTTCAATGAAATATTTAGGGCTTCTTAGAGGTTCAGTTACTTAAAAAAAAATTGTGCAAATTTTAGCAATTTAGAAAAATGTTTTAAAGCACTGCTCGTTTTTAAACTGATAAGGCCTCCACTGGGTGGATGTTTAATGACAATGAAAAGAGCCTTCAGAGATCTTTCAAATTCATTTTTACAGGTTCCTTTTTATGTGAAAATTGTTATTTTATGAAATCATAATGCAAAAATAATTTTTTCAGTGGTCTCAATTTTACTTTAAATAATGTAAGATGAAGTGAAAAGCTGTAAGAAAAAAATTGATAACAAAAGTGACTTGTAGAAAGCTACCTTATGGTCTTATTTGCTAAAAAAGCCCCCTTTCTTACTAATGAAATGAGTGAAATGTTGCATTTCTTATATATTTGCCAGTTCTCAAAATTCATTTGTTGCTTTAATCCATAATGATTTAACTTTTCCATAGAAGTGTAAGCTGAAATATAAATGTAGAATCTTTTTAGAGTTCTTTTTTTAATTATGTGAATGATATATTTCTTTGTAATCTTTGCAACAAAAAAATTGTAATCAACGGAATAAAAGACTTTCTTTTCTTTGCTAAAATATTTGTCACTTCTATTTCTTTGAGTATGATTTAATATATGAATAACTTGTTTTCTAAATTTTGTTATGTTTACTTTAAAATCAATTTGTTTCAAAATAGCAAAGCTTGTGTTTTTGTGGCAGATTTATGATTTCCTCACGTATCTTTTCATTTATTTAAAATTAATTATTTTGACTTGAATATGATGAATAAAAAAATTTAATAAGTCAGTAGCATAAATTAATTTTGAGTTCATTTCTTTTTAATGATTGATACTATTATAATGTTCATATAACATAATATAGTTATTTATGCTATATTTATGTATATTTTTTTGTGACAAATAAGTTTTTTCACTAACTTATATTTCTTTTACAGATCTCTTTACTATTTGTTCAATGTGTTGCAAAGTATTTTCTTCTGAAGTTACTTTGGCAAAACATTGTTTATGGCATCACAAATCTAATATGCCCAGTTTTAGATTCAACTGCAACCTCTGCCCGTATTCTACCAACGAGTCTTCTCATTTCAAAACTCATTCTGTTGTCCATGATCCTAGTCGTGAATTTGCTTGTGATTCTTGTAATAATAGATTTACATCCTTAAACAGTCTATCTAGGCATAAGCTGATTCATACTGGCTTAGTTCAAAATATGTATGTTAATATGTCATAGTATCTCAAATATGTATTATTTTCACTTTTGACAATGTTTCAGCTTCCATTTACCCTCTCTATAAATAGTTTTTCACTTAATATTTTACTGTGCAAAATTATCCGAGTCAACATGAACTGTAAATAACTTATTTTGAGAGTGCTTTAACCTTTTGAAGACAGCCACATGGTGAATACTACGAGTAGCTTGCAAATCCATTTGGCAGTTGTTCTCGAAGAGTTAATTGCTTTGTTTAGTTTCTGTGAAGAATTTTACTGTGTATGATGTTATGTGCATTGGTTCAAAATTATTATGTTATTATTTTCATTCTAGAATTATCAGTTTCGGACTTTTGCGGTGGTAAAATTTCTTTCAACAGTTTCCTTATGTATGAGTAGAACATGTTTAAAAATAATATGGGAAAGAAGCTAATCCTGATCGCTCTTCAGTTGCCAAATCATACACCATTTTTTTGTATGAACAAAGTTGAAGAGTTTATTTTTACTTTTTGCCATTTGACTAGTGGATTGGTATGTATATTAATTTCTTTTTAATTGGGTGCTACTGGAAATAATTATAAATTGATGAATGTGTTTTATCCATTTTTTCGCATCTGTTTATGAATGGTTGCTTCATACAGAGTTAAAAGTTATACTTCTTATGTTCTTTTTTAAGCAAAAGACTTGGATAAGATGCTTATGTGGATCTACTGTTAACGATTTTCTTCTGATTAGTTCATTTTAATATTCCTTTATAAATTGCCTTTCTTTCTATTTGGTTTGATTTGTCAAATATTTTACTTCTGACTTAAAACTAAGAAATATTTTGCCAAACTGCATTTTGTTAGAAAGTTCTCCTAAAGTCAGAAAAAAAGGAAGTGTTTTTAAGTATAATTATTTTACATACTTATAGAATAGATATTTTAAGAAAAACAATTTTTGGATTCTACTTTTATTATGGATAATCATATACTGATCTGCAATAAAAAAAGATATTACAGATTGTGTGCTAAAAATTGAATAAAAGTTATTTTATTGAGCATTATTTAAACACATAAGTAATTATTGTATAAAAGAACAAGGTAGCTTTCTCTATGTTTTTTTTATTTATTTATGAGACTACTGGTATCAGTTAAATTTAATACTTTTTACTTAATATTGTGTTGTGCCACTGACATTAAATGGTTTGATTAAAAAAATAATTCTAAAAAGAGTTTCTAAGATCTTATTTGCTAAATTTTCCAGTAATCTTTGTGACCAAGGCTAGTATTATTATATCAATGCTTTCTGTTAGGATATTTATTTAATACAAGAGTCATTGTATTTATTTTTGCACCATCATTTTGTGTAGTTCGAAAATATAATCTTGAAATTGTCATGGTTGTTATTATACATTTTGTGATATTTGTCTGGTTGGGTCATTTACAGTTAATTCAATAAAAATGTTTTGTGTATTTGGATTATTGATTCTTTCTGTATGAATATAAATTCTGATAGATTTTCTTTCTCACATATAATGTCCTGTATTGAAAAACTGTACTGTACTCATAAATTTGTAAAGGAGACATTTTAAGATTTATTATTAAATTTAAACTAAGTTGATTGCCTGATGCTAATTGTTTAAGGACCTAGGGATTAAAATTTATTTCTGTTTCAAAAACCTTACACTGTTCTGAAGCCAAGTTACAAATAAATAAAATAGTGATGTATCCATTTAGTGAAACTTAAGGAGAAAGTAATATAGTAATTTTTAAAAATCTTTATTGTGATTTAGCATTCTTGAGTGCAAGCTAAATTTTGTATAATATGTTTTTATTGAATACTGATTAAGTATTGCAATATTTTTAGATGATAATTTTATATATGTTACAGCATGTTAATCTGCTTCTGTCAGAATTGGTACTTCATATGCTAGTGCATTATAAGAATTATCTTGACCATGGCATAGTAAGAAAGTAGATTTGACTTTATTATTGTTGAATGAATGACAATGGTTAACCGCTTAAGGATATAACCTAACTTAATTCCTCCTAAATACTGTAAGTTTTAAAATAATTTGGTTCTTAAGCATTTAAATGAACTGTCTTATTTTCCCTTTATGTGTAATTTTGTTCATGTTCAGTTTTATGTTCGAGCATTGTAATCATGTATATAACTAATGTTGTAAAAAGTCTTATTTTTCTGATATGTTTTATTTCTAACAACTGAAACATTATTCTTTTGTTTTCAATTTAAATCAGAGCTTCTGAAATTGTGGATCACATTGGAAAATATTAATGCTGGTAAAGCTCTCGCATGATGAACTCTCAAGTCCTTAAACATTTATGACCAGAAATGGTTAGGAAAATCTGGCCTTAAAAAAGGGGGGAAACTATTTTTAATGAAATTTCGTATTGGTTACTATTTATTATTGCATTATTTCCAAACATTCGGGTTGCAGTAAGATCTTTCTAATTGAAATGTAGCCATAAAAATTGTTTGCAATCCGAAAAGGGCTAGCACAAAAGATTTAAAAACCTTGATTTACATTGTATTTTTGCATTTATATATATTTTTGTTGAAATAATTGTTTCTTTGGTTTCTTACAATTGTTTCTTTTATTCTAATTCATTATAATCTCCTGCAGGTTCTATTTCTGGTTTTACATGCTTCTCTTGTCATAAATGGTTTACGTCGAGAGTTACACTGTCAAAGCATAGAATGTGGCATCACAAAGATTCTTCAACTTATAAATTCAGATTTAATTGCAATCAATGTCCTTATTCTTCAAACAATCACACCAACTTTAAAAAACATGCTGCTGTGCATAACCCTGATAGACTTTATGTATGTCATTTATGTGGAAATCGATTTTCTTCAACTTCAAGTTTAAATGTGCATGTTCTTATTCACACTGGTGAAAATCCTAGGCATTTTCAGGGGGTTAGTCCAATGTTATATATACAATGATGATTTTCATCTGTCTTCTGCTTGAAACTTTTATGCTGCTTGAGAACTGTATTCTTAAATATACCTTTTAGTTGTTGGGAAATATGAATTGTCATTTCCATATCTAAACGTTTTTTAAAAATGGATTATTTATTGTATTTCATGGTGTATATTATTTAAGTGTATTATTCAAAAATAATAAACTTATAATTTTTTTTCTATAAAAATGTTAGACTAAAGTTAAAAATTTAAATTTCTTATTTCTGTACTTGAATTTGCATTGTCTATTGGTTTTCTTCAGTAGTATTTGGCAAGTGTATTTCGTGGAAGATGGATTGATGGATTATTTTTGCTCTCATGTGAAAGAAATGCCTTTTTTCTAGAATTACAACATTGATTTTAAAACTATAATTTTAGAAATGTATTTGCTATTATTTGGTCAATAAGTAAAAATTCATCATTCAATAATGATGCTTCATTGTTCATATTTCATGTAAATCAATGTCTCAAAAACTTTTCAATTATATCTAGCCATTGTTTTAACCTTTATTACATATATTGTTTGTTGTTGTTTGCTTAAATGAATAAAAAACACTTTTTGCTTCTAAACAATTATTTTACTTCAAATTAAATGTGCATTAATCTTTATTCATGTAATGATTAGTATTTTCGAATAACTTTTTTGTTAGTATCATTCATAGAATTAGAGTGCATTTACAATCAATGTTCTATTGGTGATATTTCACAGTTTCCATTCTTAATCTGCACTTCTTCGCTCAGTCTTATCTGTTAATACAGCAACTGCCAAAGGTTTGAGGTTTGCCAAGTACAATAACTTTAGACCTGGAAAATGTGTGATTTCCAACAATGTATAAGGCTGCTACCCTTGGTGCATTTGGCATGTATTTTGGTTGCTGTAGAGCTATGCCCTTAAATCTTAGTTTTTAAATGAGTGACATATTATAATTTCTGGGCCCTGTAATTTTTCTTTAAAACATATATTGTTTGTATGAAATTAATATCAATTCCTAAAGTGTCATTGTAAATCAGCTTATATTTGAAGAATAATATGGATTTATATTGGGACCTCCAAAAATAAATTAGACTGTATCTTGAGAAGAATTCCTTTGTATATAATCATTTATTAAAATAATTTTGATGTTTTTACTTCCCCTTTTTCAGTTATTATACATTTGTAAGATGAAAAATGATTTAAAAAAAAATACTAAGGAAGTGTCCTGATTGATGCAAGTAAGTAATCCTAGGAATTTTAAGGTAACAGTACTTCAGTCATTATTAATGAAGTAGGAGAAGATAAAATTGGTCTTAAAAGTATTCAGCAGCTCTTTAAAGTTTTTAAATTAAAAAATAAGTTAATTGTCATACTAACAATTTAGGATGCTTATTTTCTTTATTGAATTCTATCTATAATTTTTGAATGGAGTTGGTTCTTGTGACATCACAGTCACAAAAAAATCCAATTACACACATAATCTAACATTTAATTTCAGGTTACTATGATATCACATAAGATTTCTTGCGCATACGTTAAACTGGTGTAGCACTTTTGATATACTTCATGTGAGCATGAATTCACTCTATTAAACAATTTCATGTTCAGTAATTTATAACCATCATACATTAAATAAAATTTATTACTAGTTATTTTCTACAGTTCTGTGTTATATATATATCAAATTTCTGAAGTGATGCAGTTTAATAAAATTGAGTTTTTCCCTTCTGTAGGTCCATTTGCTCGTTTAACTTGCAAGAATTGTGGCAAAATATTTTCTTCTCTCTCTACTTTGTCAAGACATCAGATATGGCATCACAAGTGTCCTGATGATGTTTTCAAATATAATTGTGCCCTTTGTCCTTATGCTACAAATCACACTAATCGATTCAAGAGCCATAAATTAGTTCATAATCCTGATCGGAGATTTATATGTGTAGAATGTGGCAATGGATTCCAAAACACACAAAGTTTAAAATGCCACCAGCTTATTCATACTGGAGAATTCAATCTTGAAACTATGAAAAGCATTGTTTAGGCATTCTGATTTTGCTTCATTTATGGTATTTTCTGTGAAGTATTCTATTGTTGTGCATAATTGTTTTAGGCTTGCTGGAACATCTAGTGATGATCAAACTGCCGAGTAAATACAAGAATAGTAAACAACATTTTTACTCTACTAATCTGCTGTTGTTTTTATCTTTTAAAAACATAGTTTATTGTTTTATCTTTTACTTTCTTAATCCTGTTGGTGGAAGTTAGATTTTATACCCATTTTTGAAGTGACATGATGGCTATTTTGGGACTGACCTCGTAATTTTTAAGGGTACTCAGATGACACCTTAGCTGATACCCTCTTCCAAATTTCCACCCCATACTAGTGGGTGGACATTAATGTGATCTGCCTTAAGCTTGACATTCACGGTCAGACCATTCCACACCATTTGGAATCCGTCTCTCCAGACAGCTCCAGTTTTCAGTCCATCAATTTAGGTAGGTCATTCATGGAGGCTCCATGTAAATGACATTATTAGTCACTTCAATCTCCCAGGGCCACTGTGCTTACTGCTCCACCTTCCCGCTTTCAACGAGACCCCCACCCCACTTTCCCGAGAGAGCTTCACTCTCTCCCCCATTTTGTGGTTTCCGCTTTTGTGAGAGAGGCTCGCTGCCCCTTATCCACAATCATATTCAGTTTTATGGACTAGTACGCCGAGTGGAAAGTGGAACCGGAAAAAATCCAAACATTTTGACGATACTGTGCCAATTCTCATCGGATTTTGGCATTGATGACAGGTTTGGGGACAACGGACTCCAAATGGTGTGGAACTGAGTGCTTGTGAAAGTCCTGTTTTAGGCCCATGCACACAGTGGAATAAGGACTCGGATCCATGATCCTCTAGTCATGAAGTCGAGACTCTGCCACCAGACCACAGATCTCTTTTTCCTGTGATTTTCTTGCTGGTATGATTTTGAAGTGTTGTGGCGGGACCCCAACTCGGGCATCATCCTCCTCTTCTGACCGTGGTTCAAATTCACAAGGTCCATTCCAAAGTAGCTTTAATATTGCTTCAAAATAGAACATTAATCAAACCGAGCTGAACTTATTCCTGTTATTGTATATATATTTCTATTGGTGTGGTTTCATAAGTTTGTGAAAATTTGGAAACATTTTAATTAACTGTGATTTTAACTTCAGGTGCTTTTCTGATTGCCTGCACTTTAACATTGGTTATTATCTGTGACTCTCATAAAATAATTCCATGCTTTTAAGGTCCTTAACAAATTAAAATTTAGAAATTAATTTACTTTTGCTTAAGGTGCACTCATAAGGAATTTGATATTTGTCACGTTCCTGATCATATTTTTATGCAAATCTGATTGAATATTGCATGTGTTTTGTGAAGACGTAATTTTGCTTGTATTTTGCGAAGATGTTTGTGACTAATTATTTGCAAGTTTTCTAGCCTAAAGAAATTAATATCTACAAATATGAAAAAATACGTCTGCACAATATACATTTCTTAAAGTCAATTGAGAAAATAATATTCTTAAATTTAATTGATATTTTGTGTTTTTTTTTTTTTAGTTTTCTAAATATTCATAATTAAAGAAATAATGGATGCTAGGAAAGTAAGAGATTTTATTCTTATTATTGTTTTTAATTGCTGTAATATATTGATAGTTTGTAGTATAAAACAAAAAAATATTTTAAGTTTCAATTGTGTATCTAGGAACTTATGCATCTTTTTTTAAAAGTGTGTTCGATACATGTATTTAGCTGTATGTATTTTTAGGCCATATAGAGATTTGTTTTATTTCTTTGCTATTACATAATTTGTTTATTAATACTGCTGAATTTTATGCTGCCAGCTCTTTGAGAAGAAGAAGAAGAGAAAGAACACATTTAAATTCATCAATTAGCTCTATAAATTATTTTGAAACTCACAGAAAAAAATAAAATTATGTTTCATTTTGGAACATAAGTAATATGTTAAATCTCTGAATTAACAATATTAACTTCGAGCTAAAAATATATTTTGTGCGTAGTTCCTTTTTTTCTTAGCTAATTGTTTATATCTTTTCATAGGACCTTTTTCTCGCCTGACATGTTCAAAATGTGGCAAACTGTTTGCTTCCAAAACTACTTTGTCAAGGCATCAAATGTGGCATCATAAATCATATTTTGCTAAGTTCAAATATAATTGTGAACAATGCCCTTATGCTACAAATACATCCAGTCACTTTAAAAGCCATTATTTAATGCATGATCCCACTCGTAAATTTGTTTGTAAGTTTTGTGGCAATAGATTTATGTCAATGGGAGGCTTAAATAGCCATGTATTAATTCATACAGGTGAAGACCATAGTATATTTACCTAAGGATTGCTGAAAAAAATATTTTTCTCTGGGAAGAATGTATTTTGTTCACACTTTATGTATTTAAAGTGCTACATTTCTACTTCTGTTGTCATTTATTAAAACACCAACCAATACCTGTTCCAGAAAGTATTTGTTCTTTTTGTCAGTACACACAAAGCTACAAATAACTGTTTTACTGGTAAATGGCACATAATATATGTTTCAGAACTATAGAAACAGCTGTATGAAATTAAACAGTTATATCTTTGAATATAGTTTGAGTTTCATTGCACATATTATTGATCACTGGTGTTTTAAGCTAAATTCCATTGAAATATTTCAATTCCTTTCAAATATGATAGGTTGAGCTATAATTGTCTATAATGATACATGCATGTATCTTCTCATTCTATTCATTTGAGTTGTTATTGATGATAGCTAAATACTTTTTCTTTACCATTGCATAATGTATTCTTTCCATATTGTATGTTAGTAAATCTACTAGCCCAACCTTTATCTTAACTTTTCTTCAACATTTGACAAAATAACTTCTGTGACAAGTGATTTGTTTTTTATTGAGTGGGATTGGCATTATCCTATAATTTAAGATGCTTTAATGTACTATTTCATGCTTGTGATTTTTATAAGTTTTGTATTTGTGTCTGACTATTTTTAATCCATATTAGCTTTAGTGATAAAGTTTGGAATATTTTGCTGCTTTATATATAATTTCTAAGTACAGTAGAACCTCGATTATCCAAGCTAATTGGGACCGCTAGTACCTTGGATATCGGAAATCTCGGTTAATAGAAACTGTGTATAAAAACTCACAATGCTCACGAATTTAACATCGTTTAAAATAAAAAACAATGGAATGTTTTTTAAATGATAAAACTAAACATATATAAAGTTAAGTTTCACAGCTCAACAAATTTAAAAAGGAAATCAACTACTAGTAGTAAATTTTAAAAAACAAATTGAAATTTTTTTAACTAGACTAAGTTAAATATTGAAAGATGTGTTTTCAAAAATAACACAAATCTCAAGAAAATATTGTATTTTTTAAATTTAATATACATTTATTTGTTGCAAAAGTCCAGAATTTCTATCAGTGGCTGCCCGATCACGCCAATTTTTGAGCAACAGAAGATCTATCGGTGTAACATCGCTTCTTTGCTCTAAATATTTTAGGGCAGTTGTTAGTGCTTGAACACCTTCAGTATGACTTATAGTCCTTAAATCCTCAAAGTCCTGGTCCTCATTGTCAGCATCATTAATTTCCGATGAGGGATCAAGGGCTTGTATAATTTCTTCATCATTAAGGATTTGAAAACTTGGATGTTGGTTTTCAACGTCCAGCCACTTGAAAATGTCCTTCCAAAACTTCTTCACACCCTTCAATGCCATTGATAATCTCAAAAAGTTTTCCGTCTGTCAGTAGGTTTTTCGTCTGCTGGGATTTATCTTCTCTCCTCAATGAGCAATTATTTTGTGGAATGATATTCGAATCGTAGCTGCTTTTACTAACCGGCATGCCTGGGCAATCAAGTAGATTACGTCTTTCCCATTTATTTTTTTCAGAGCTTCATTTAGATTTTCTTCGCATTCAAGAATATGAGAGATAAGTTTCTTTTCGTAATGTATCTTCATTGCTTCAATCACCCCTTGGTCCATTGGCTGTATTAACGATGTCACATTTGCGGGAAGAAAAATCACTCTGATTTCTCCTGAAGTCAGCATTTCTTCTTCCGGATGACAAGGAGCGTTGTCAATCCGCAGAACTGCTTTAGGTGGGAGATTTAGCTGCACCAAATGTTGCTTTACATGCAGTGCAAAGTCATCATGAAGCCATTTTTCAAATATTTCGGAGTTTCCAAGCAGACCTCCGATTTCTGTACTTCACGGCAAGGAATTTACATTGATGTTCTTAAATGATCTCGGTTTCTTTGATTTACCGATGAGAAGCAGTAGTAACTTATCAGTTCCACTTGCATTTGCACAAACAAGAAGCGACACCAGGTCTTTGTTTTTTTTTGTAACCCGGGTCACTTGCTTCTTCTTTAGATGCAAAACTTTTTGATGGCATCATTCTGTAAAACAAGCCGGTTTCATCGACGTTATAAATTTGATCTAATGTCAAATTTCCTTTTTCGATCATTTCTTCAAATCTTTCAACGAAGTCTTTAGCGGAATCTTTATTGGCAGACAACTTTTCTCCTGCAATTGCCAGTTGTCGAATTCCATGCCTTTTTTTTTTAAATTTATCTAACCAGCCTTGACTTGCAGAAAAACTTTCATTTTCGTTTGATTTTTGGCTGAGAAGACAGGCTTCCTCTTTTAGAATGTTTCCGGAAATAGGAATGCCCTGCGCACGTTGTTGCTTGAACCAAAGATAGACTGCTTCATCAAGCTTTTCAGTTTTGGCTTTTTTTAATGTCGACCGTCCATCAAAGGCCTTTGATGAATCCATCTTTGAACAAAATGCCTCTATTTGAGCTTTGTTACGTCTCCAATTGTCTACTGTGGTTTCAGTAACTCCAAATTCCAGAGAAATTTTTTCAAACTTTCACCATTATTAATTCTTTTATTAGCCTCAAGCTTTTTACACATCGAAACAGCAATTCTCTTTCTTTTTTGGTTTGGCATTTTAAAAATGAACGACTTACTAGCGCGATGGTCAGATGTGAAATGATTAAAGCAAAGGTTCACAACAAAACAGAGGATTCGCGAAAGAAAGGGTAAACAGAAGTTATGAAACCCAAATGTCTACTGTGAGAGTCGCCAATCCCCCACTGTCACCAGTCAAGTGAGGGGATGTAATCATCCGATAACACATTACACCTGGTGTTTAATAGGGCCACATGGCTACTGGAAACAAAGCATTGTTCGCTGTTGACTTCTCAGGGTGCAATGTTTCTTGGAAGTTAAGTGCTTTTGGGGGCAGAAGAGCCTGTAGCACGGACAGTGAACTAAAATGTGTGGTCTTTTTCAGGGCTCATTCGGGGGGGGGGGGGTGGGCCCCGCTTTTGGGGGGGGGTAAATAAGGGTGTACTGTATGTTGCAAAATAAATTTTGATATCTGCATAAATATTGACTGGTAAATTATATGATTTAAGACATTTATAAAACTTAAAGAATGTTTGAGTGCATTGGAACATTACTTGCCTATTGTATCTACATTTTAAATTAATAAATTTACTAATTTTAGTTTCTTTTTTTACTGCGGAGATGAAATGAATGAAGTGTTACATCCCTAGAATATCCAGGAGTGTAATTGTGCTTTTTTAAAGAATATAAAGACTAGTTTGTGACAAATGAAAAATAGATGATAAAAGCTTTGTAAATCTAAGAAATGTAGATTTTTTTTAAATGCATATTTGTTATAAGTTGATATTTGTAAATGGCCATGTAACTGCATTCAGTATTTCATATTACAATTAAAACTTTTCATTGAAAATTGCTTTTTTTTATTTACTGTGGTCATCTATTTCTAAAGTATTTTTTTCCTGAAAATTTGTGTGTATCATCTAAATATATTACAGCCATCATCTGTGTGCGTGAATACATGGTTTTCAGTTGGTTACAGTTTCTCAGTTCATTTAAATATCTTATCTGAAATTATTTTATTTTAATGTGTGTTTTTTTCTAGGTTCTTGTTGGTTGTTTTCAAATGTAGCATATTGTGTCGACTGTGCAACTACTTATTCGAGGCAACAAAATTTATTTTTAAAGATGTTTAAATTTAACTGCTTGAATTAATCATATACTGCCTTAAAGGCAGTTATTTTAAAAATCCTAATTTGATGCATCACCTGAATCATAGATTGATTTGTTAATTTGTAATGATAGCATATTAATGGTAGGATTCTATAATATTTTAATCTATCCCAGCTAAAGCAAACTCGTAAAGCAGCTTAAATTTCAGTGTATTTGAAAATTCTGACTTTTCTTTCCTATTGTAAACTTATTCTGATAAGGCTTTTCTTTATAAATTAACCTGTATAAGAATTGTATTTAAAACAGAGTGCTACTTTGTAGTAACAATAAACATATTTCATTTGGATTATAAAAGCCCGAATGATAATAGTGCTTTTTTTATACAATCTACTCTGTTGTATACTTTTATATTCCTAGAATTTCTTGTATTATTTCTTAGGAAAGTTGTGTTTTATGAATATAAATATTGAAATATTTCCAAGAAAGGAGAAACATATAAGTTCTGTACAGCTTTTCATTTTGTTTTTCAGGTATTCTTGGTCGTGAAAGATGTAAGGATTGTGGGAAATTTTTTACATCTTCTGTAACTATTTCAAGACACATTTTATGGCATCATAAAGGAAATAGAAGTTTTCGCTTCAACTGTGACAAATGTCCTTATGCTACTAACAAAAAGTGGAATTTCGACAGTCATTCTTCTGTGCATAAAGCCGACAGAACTCATTGGTGTACAGTCTGTGGAAATGGTTTTACGAGTGCAAGCTCTCTGACTAAGCATAGTATTATTCATACCGGAGAAAATTTTTGAGGTCTGTTTTTGGATTTGTATCATTGAAAAGTGCACGGCAGTTTATTAATTTTATTTCCTGCTACAAATACATTTACATTTTTAGAGAATATGTGCATTGAACTGAATTGTCGAAATTATCATGAATGTGTTATATATATTCTCAAATAAATACTTTACTGTTTATGATATCAGTCATTTGGTATTTTTAATTTTGTCAGTGTTTATTATTATTATTATTATTATTTTTTTTCATGTTGTGCCTAAAATATGCTGTAAATTATTGACATTTTGTATCTCATTATTATTTTATCTATCTCATGCATGTAGTAAGCTATTCTTTCTAGATTATCCCTCTTAAAATGTACTTAGTAGTTTTTTCCCCTTAATTTCAAATGTATAGTGTTTATACTTTGTATAATTGTATACTTTTTAAAAATTTTATGTAATCTTTTTGTTATGGATTTTTTTAAACTCTCATTGCATTCATCACTTTACTGATTCATATATTGCAAACTAATTGTAGTGTTTTCAATATTATATCATTTCAATTAACAAAAGAAAAAACATATTAATGTCCCATTTCAAAACTATACAGAGGCTATCTTTTATATCTACTTTAAAGTTTTGAATCATGATCAGACAATATCTGAGCTGGCATTCCTCCTCAAACTTCCACTCTGCATCACTGGAAGGCAATTTGGCATGCCCTAGGTCCACATATACCGCATCTCTTTGGTGGTATTGGGTCTCAACCCACAAACCTTTATCCTGAAGCTGAGACCCTTCCACGTGATCCATACAGTTATTTTAAAATTTATATTGATACGTTACTATAATCTTTAAATGTATTTTATTGTATTATGTGTTTCACTTGT
>BGPR01003484.1:52180-120204 GCA_013235015.1 Araneus ventricosus
GAGTCCTGAAAACATCTATGTTTGTTTCATTAACTTTCTTTTTATAATATATGCTGAATAATTTTATGCATAATAATTTGGTTATAATTTTGTTTTGAAACATTCATAGGAATTTTATTTTTAGTCTATAAGGATAAAAACTTACTGTGGTATAGTATTAAAGTATAATTTTAGAGCTTTTATTTTATGTGGTCAAATAATATAAAATCTTATTTGACTTTTATTATTTGTCTTTACCATTATTTGTATGTGCAGTATATATTGATAGATTTAATTTTTGTTGAAATAGAAAGTATATCAAAAATTAATGACTTAATTATTTTACAAATTATATGATTTCTTATAAACTTTTAATATTTTTTATTTAAATTTTAAAATTTATGGATGAAATATTGTAATCCTCTCAATGAAGTCAGTTTTAAAAAAGAATTGAGTCAAAATAAAATTTTTCCTGTGTACATTTTGGAAAGCAAATGTGACAAAGGTGAACAATTGATTAAAGCCATTGAGTATTCATTTTCCTTGATTCTAAATGTAGACTATCTCAAAAGTTGTATGTACTCTTGAATATGACATTAAATTAATAAATTACATCAGTTTCATAATTCAAATTAACTGTTACATTTATTACATTGGAATTAATGGTTTAACCTTTCTAAGCCATGATAAGAATAATTGCCACCAAATTTATTCATATTTAAGGTTGGCTGGAGTTCTGACTTAACTTTTGATGAAACAAAGACCTGATGTTAGTTTCTTATCTCAAACCTAAATGAAGTGTCTTGATCTGATAATCTCAATCTCAGTTATTTTTATTATACCAATGAAGAAAAAAAAAAAGAAATGTCTCTTTAGAGGTTGCTAATTTCAGTTGTCTATTTGTTGAAGCTACAGTTAATATTGTTACAGTTAAAGATGGAGCATTGATGCTAAATTACGAGATTGAAAATTGTATTCTATAGTTTTCACCGTCATCAGGTAGTGTTGTGCAGTGTCTAGTGTTGCTGGAGGGTTCAAGCTAGTTAGTTCCCTGTGGTAGTGAAAATTGTTAATCTTTATAGTTTTCTGTTTTAATCAACAGAGTTTCATTTGTGTTCATCATATGACTATTTTGTATGACTATTTAAAGGAAAGAGTTGCTTTAGTCAACAAATTGAATGTAATCAAGAGATTGGAAGATGTGCATAAGTCTATATGGTGAGAGCAAGGAGGGGTGAAGTTTGATTGTAAATGGTGATGAGCTTGAGATTGGCTAGAGAGATCAGTGATGTTAAAATGATGCATAATTATATACTAAAGGCTGAAGCAGCTTAAACATATTGAGCAGCAAGAGGAAACCTAAGTTCAGATACAATGTTTTTCACGAGATGGTTTGGCTTAGTGACTGAAAACATGGATCTACAGGGAATCAATATATAAAAAAATCTTTTTAAGCCTTAAGTGTTTTGTTGTTCAGCATATTTTAATCTGTTTTACTTTTTTCTGTCTTAGAATAGGCCTAAATGCTTATTTTGTTATATAACTCTTTTTTTTTATATTCGAAATCAGTTTATCATGAAAGATATGGGTTAAATACATTGTACAAGGTATTTTATATAAATAATATTTGCTCCTTTTCTTACTTATTATCAATATCAGCAATCCAGTTTTAATGAATACTGAGATTTTGGTAATTAATAGAAGTTTTGTTTACACTCATTTTATTTCAAGAGTGGAAAACTAATATATATATACAGTAAAAGCTTAACTAACTGGCATGTTGGAAATGCCGATTTGGATACCTCAAAGTCTGGACAGTTGAGGTGTGCAAAAAATGGGGAGCAATACGTAACTGAACGAAGTAACAGATCTTCTTATTAAAATTAAAATATGAGTGGATTCTAATGAATCTTCTTTTAATTTTAGGACAAGGTTACACTAAATGCTCAGTGTGCAGTAAATGGTTTTCATCTCACTCTACTTTATACAAGCATAAAGTGTGGCACCATAAGTCCCTGTTTCCTCCTTTCAAATATAGCTGTAAAAGTTGTCCATATGCTACAGATAACAAAACAAATTTTAAGACTCATTTCGAAGTTCATGCTCCAGATAGAATTTTTCGGTGTTCTATTTGCGGTAATGGTTTTAAGCGTCTTGGGAGCCTGAGTAATCATATGATTATTCATACTGGTGAAACACATCTTCATTGATTGTATTTGAGGTATTGATATATTCAAAAACAGTTTGTTGGTACACATTTCACTTAGTTTAGATAACTGTTGCATAACTTTTGTATTTTCTACAGTGCCATTACAGGGGTTGATCCAGGTTTTTTTTTTTTTTAGGTACCCATTTTTGTGAGAAAAGCCAATATTTTTGTGAAAAATTGTTTTATCATCTAAACCTTAAATTTTTAGCAGTCATATTTCTAAATTTTATGTGAATTTTAGTTTTGTGAAGGAGCCGTTTTTAAGAATTTGAATTTTGTGAAGGGGCCGTTTTTATGAATTTGAATTTTGTGAAGGGGCTGCAAAATGGTCCCAATTTTCGCCTGGATCGACCCATGCATTAGTTTATTTTTAATACCTGCTAGTAAATTAATTTCGTTTTTGGGGTTGGTTGACATACATATGTGTGAATAAAAAGTCACGAAAGGGCAAGTGCCATGCATGTAGTATGTTAATTGTACTTCTCAAAACGAGTACTGTACACACAATGTTATGCTTATGTCTTGAAAAGATTAAAGATTTACTTGTTCTCAACTTCTATTTAATAAAGTTGCACAATACAGAGTTATTTTCAAACTTTAAGGGTAGACCAGGCATATGAAATCAAGTAATTTTTACAATAAAACATGAGATTGCAAGTGCAAAATATGGACAGTCAATTAACCCTCCTAGTGGCGCAAATGTCTTTTTCCATTTTTCATGTTCAGTTCAAAAGCCGATAGCTCGTATTTATATGTATATTTTTTTTAACAATCGTGGATAAAGTTTTCTTAAGATTTCAAAGATAAAATTAAATACAAAAAAGATCGATTTGTTTACTGTAAAAGCTAAGTTTTCTAACCTGACAGCTAAAAGATAAAAATAATTGGGCGCTTGGAGGGTTAAGTAAAAGGATACACAAGATTAAGTGTACAATGCAGGTTTAATAGTATACAAATTAAGAATCCCACAACAGCACTTATATCGGGGATAACAACATTACAAGTCATTCACAACATAGCAGATGCAGTATGAACAATGCACCTTTGGGTATATAAAGTAAGTATTCAAAGGACTTACTTTCCAAAACTATACACACTTTGCATGTTGTTATTCATGCAGTTGTGTTGTTTCGCTATTGTTATTTTGTATTCCATTAAACTTGTTTTGTACACGTTATCTGGTGTATTCTTTTCTTTTACTTAATTCTTCTACAGTGTGTGAAGGTCACATGTGTGACCCATGTTCTGTTGTAAAAATTACATGTGTTTCTTTATGTTTGATCTACTCTTACAATTTGTAAATGACATTTTTGGACATCCTGTATATAATCTACTACAGTGCATTATTTCAAATGTTGCATTATGCAGTTTTCTGTATTAAAGGAGATGAGTATAGACATATGATCTGAGTTCTGTAAAATAATTTGAATTCTTATTTTAGTTAAATAAATGTTATTATTATTTTTTCTTTTTTAATTAAGATTTATGTTATAATTTTCAGTTTCATCACTTTTTTTTTAAATCTAGGCTTTCTAACAGGATTCACCTGTCCTTCATGTTCAAAGTGGTTTACTTCCCAAGTTACTCTGTCAAGACATAAGATGTGGCATCATAAATCTCCAAATGAAAAGTTCAAGTTCAATTGTTCTAAGTGTCCATACTCGACCAACCATCATACTAATTTTTATAATCATAATTCTGTCCATAGTGATGATAAACAGTATCGCTGTCCTGTTTGTAATAATGGTTTTAGTTCTACTAGATTCTTAAACAAGCATCTTGTTATACACTTTGGAGAGAAATTTCGAGGACCAATTTACAAAATTTAAAAATTCATAGGTGATGGCATACTTGAAAATAATTTGCTTACATTCTGATATGTGTTATTATTGTTAAATTTAATAACTTTTGTAATGAAATAAAATTTTATTTGTGTATAACATATAACTTTTTCTTGAATGATTAGTTTATTATTTTTTATTGAAATACTCAATGACTTCTTTTTCTTAAGGAATTTTTTGGGAAAGAATAATTATGCATTTTATGTTCAGTTGTACCAATACAAATCACTATTTTATATTTAGTATCTGTGCTTGTTTGAAATAGTTAGCAACATAGCTAAACATTTTGTGCTTGTAACAAATAAAAACTACTACTTTTTTCATGTATAACATTTTCAATTTTATGCAGCTAAAGAAAATACTTGAATTGATTCTGTAATAAAAAGGTACAAGCTAGGTACTTGTAATTTTTTATTACATCTCTTTTAACTAGTAATAAAATTTAACAATCTTCATTATTAGTTAAAAAATACATTAATATGCATGTTAGTTTAAATAAAAAGTATGAAATATTTTTCAACACTTAGGTATTACTCAAAGCACTATCACACAAAGAAATATTCAATAGGCATTTGTCTAGGTTACAAAATTTCATGTCTGAAAGTGTGCATGATTTAATTAGCTTCACTACTTATTTGTAAATATATTTTTTTTCTCTTAAATTGGATTTTATTAGCACTTCACAAACATTATTTCATCTAGAGAATTCTTTGTTAATAACCATTCTTTTCTCATGAGCTCTATTCTACTTCCAAAGTGGGGGATTTTGTATCCCATGGTGCTGATAAAAATGGCAGTTTTACAACATGATTTTTTTTCAAACTTTATTTAAGACGGCTTGACTTAGATATATTTTTATTTGCTTGAAATAAAATGAATAAATTGATTTTTTTTTATTTTCTTGAATTTGCTCTCTCTGTAATATCCAAATATGTATAAAAATTTATTGATTTCAATTTATATTAAAATGTATATTATAATCTAACAGTCTTTAAGTGAAAGTATAGAAAATAATATGCCTGTTGTATGATTTATAAAGATAATAGTATGAAACATTATCTTACCTATACTAAAGGTAAAAGAAACACATAATAAATTACTGCATTCTTGGTATTCACATAAATAAAATATTTGAACACTTATGCTAAGTATTTTGTCAATCATTTGACTTATTTGTTTTATTAAGACCTCACTGGAAAACTTTTGATGCTTTAAATGTGTGTGCTGTATTATTGTGTTTAGTTGTAAACATTTTATAAATTTTAAAGAAATATTTAATTGTATGATAAATTCAGCATGAACTGAATGCCCTTACTGGTAGTGAATTTCAGTGATGATACAGTTGCTTAAATGGGTATCTTTATATATATATATATATATATTTCTGGTGCCATAGCATGTTTTAAATTTTGTTTAAAAATAGGTTATAGTGATTTTAAGTTAAACCCAAGTTTATTATTCAGAGTTTAAAAAAATCTTCATGCAGTGTTGTTTTCTCATGTTGTAGATTTCTTTATATATATTATGCAAATAAAAAAAAACCCTTTAGATTGAAGTATAATCGAAGCTCTTTTCAATGTTTCTGAAATCTTTGTGCAGTATATAGAGAAATTTGTCTAGAAGTATAGATTTTTAGTGGATGCATGTATGTATATGCAAGCAAATATTCTGCTTGGTGTATTATAATCTAAAAAAATTATACCAATTTTGTATGTATAAATACCTTAACTATTTCTTTGAACATTATTGACTTTTTATTATGCTTCCATAGAGCTTTATTAAGTAAAGCATTTTTCATACTTTCAGTGTTTCATCTTCATTAGTATATTCATTTACTTAAGGTTTTTTTATAAGACAATGTATGTGGAAATACTGACTAAAAAATATGATATGAAATAAATGATTCACTTACATGCGTGTAAAATATTGTTTCTTTCTTTCTTAATTAGGGCACTTATTTTTGCTAAGAGTAATATTCTTAAAATTTATCAATTGTCTTTAATAGTTAAAGTAAGTGGTGCATTTTTTTCTCACTACTGAAATAACATTTACAACATCTTTTCAAACAATAATATTCACTAATATGAATTTAATAACCTGCAATACATATTTTTTATAAAAAAAATCTTATATGGCATATATAATGCAGAAATAGATCATTTTCCATTAACTCGACACCAGCTAAAATTTGTATCAAATTTGCAAAATACAGGAAAATATGGGATTTTATGCCAGTTTTGCTGCTTAAGGTTGCTGTGTTTGTCTCATTTTGGCAGACTTTGCATCAATTTTTATGCTTGTTAGTAACTACTATTGAATTAATTGAAAGTACCAATAAATATTATGATGTTTTCCTTTTAAGAATATAAGCTGAACCCTTTTTGCTCTTTTTAGGACATTTTTGCTCCACTTGTTCGGCATGGTTTTCAACAGATTCATCTCTTAAAAGTCATAAAATGTGGCATCACAAAACAGAATTGCCTCCTTTTAAATATCGCTGTGCCAGCTGTCCGTATGCTACGAATAAGTGTTCTAATCTTAAAAGTCACATTGCTGTCCATTTGCCTGACCGACCTTTTCAATGTAAACGCTGTGGAAATGGTTTCAAGACTCTGTCCAGCCTTAATCACCATATACATATTCATACTGGAGAGAGATTTTGAAACAGTTGAGCTTTAAATTTCATGTTCTATACATGAAATTTAACTATACTATATATTTAATAAACTTTATTCTATACTTGAAAGTGTGTGTATATCGGATTTAATCAAAGTTGCATGTTGAGGTTTACTACAGCACAAGTAACAGGCTGGCTTCACTTGAGTGGTCCAACCTGTTTCTACATGCAACAAAAAAAGTTGAACATTTGTTTGGAAAACAAAATGATATTGTTGAAAAAATATATAGTATAATCAAATTTTTGTTAAAATGAGATTTTTTTAATATATAAGTAATATTACTAGGTTAAAAAAGTGTCATGTTTTTGAGTACCTCTTTACATAAAATTTTTATATGTAAACAAGTGTTGCGTACTTTACCTTCGTATTCAGCGTTTCAATGAATATATTCTCTTTAATATAAGCATTGATTAAGTTAGTATTTTATGTACTAACTTAGCTATGCTTTTCTTAATAATAATACTACATTGTATTAGCAGTGTTTACTTTGTAAATGCTGCTTACGAGTCTATTTTCCCTTAGGCCTAAATATATCCAAGGTCATCAAATCAGAATTATCCTTGGTTGTTTAAATTCAAAACTTTCCATGCCAAATAAATGAAGTTGATGTTCATTTCTATATTTTAAAGATATCTGGTATTAAATTTTATAGTAAACCTTGGTGCACAAAATGTCATTTTTCATTGAACTCTCATTTAACTCAACATAGTGCTAAGATTTAGTTGCACTGGTTTTTAGGCTTATTTATTTTTGGCTACGTATATTAAGTTTTTTAAAAATCTACTAATAAAAAATAGTGTGAAAAATTTGATACTCTCTCATCAAATGATTATTTTTGATGATGTCTTGGCTTAAATTTTGGTTTTTAATATGAATTACATGATCTTAATTTGGATTACCATATTAAATATCTTATTAAAATTTCTGCTGTTCTGAGAGGGTTATTAATTTTTAATAAATAAACTCTTTAAAATTATTAGATGATTTAAGATATGTATTTACGTATTGACTTTTCATTCGCAGATACTATTTGCAAAACTTGCAGAAAATGGTTTACTTCAAAACACACTTTGCTGAAACACAGGATGTGGCATCATAAATCGGAATTTCCGCCATTTAAATACAACTGCAACAAATGCTCTTATGCTTCTAATGCTAGATGGAGCCTTTTGACTCATGAGCTTGTTCACTCTGAAGATCGTCCTTACAAATGCAAATACTGTGGGAATGGATTTAAAGCTCTTAATAGTCTGAATAATCACATTGTAATCCATACTGGTTATACCAATAAGCTAATCCATCTTTTTAAAAAGCCATCTTTTTAATTAATTTTCATTCTTGTCTTATGTAAATGCTTTTCTTTGGAAACATCTGATATTGCTAGTATGTCACATAAAATCAATCTTGTTATATTTTGGCCTGGGTTTCACAAATGGAATAGTATGTACTCTATGAGATTTATAACTTTGTATATTTATCATGTTGCATATTTCATTTAATGTTGTTACATGCCATTAAAAAATGCATAATATTTTTCTGTGTTTTGATTTTTATGATATCCAGAAATATGATTGCAGTCCTTACTATTAAAAAATTTTTTTTTCTTGAAAATGTGTGTCTTTTTCAGCACTATGGTGAAACATAACCTCCATTAATAATATAAAAACTGGTTTCATGTCCCAATAACTTAGACTTAAAACTGTAACCACTTAAAAGCTGAGGACAAATCTAATTTATTAACTAACATTTCAACAGTGTTGCAGTTTCGAAATTTTTCTCGGGATGAATGGTTTTCAGGTTACTGATGCATGCCTTTATTCATTGGTTTTTAAGTTTCTTTTGATATTTGTGGTCAATTTTTTATATTATATGGCAACTAGAATTCATTTAATTACAAGTGAGTGAGTTATTGTTTTATGGCACAAGGGCCCCAAATGGGCCATGCTGCGCCAATCAATGTGTAATGATGAAAGATGTGTTTACGTGGTTAAAAATGTACCATAAATGAACTAAGATGGTTGCAAAAAAGGAAAAAAATGAAAATTTCAAATTATATTACTTTCATGAAGCCAATTTTAACAACAAAGGAGAATAAATTAAAATGAGGGGGATTGCCCAAAAGCTCATGCAGTTGAGGATGGGCTTTACCAAACCATTTGTTTCTACAATTATTAAAAATTTCACATTCAGATAAAATATGTCGGACTGTATAATTTGCATTACAAGTCGGACAAGTTGGAGTTGGTTCCGAGTGAAGTAAATTTTGATGTGTAAAGTACGTATGCCCAATGCAAAGTCTAACTAATTTTACATTAATGTTTCTATTAAAATTAGATGCTTTAAAGCCTCCAACAGATGGTTGATTAAAATGAAGTTTATTGTTTATCTGTGTCCCAGATCTCCTGCCAAGATCTGCGAATCTTGGACTTCAAAATTCTGTCAATATCTGGAAGTGGAACATATGGCCAAGAAATTCGTCTGGCTTCCCTAGCGGCGCTATCCGCTTTCTCATTTCCAATTATTCCGATGTGTCCTGGGATCCAGCAAAATAAAATACTATAGCCTTCCCCCAGGAGACTTGTATATAAGTTAAATACTTTATTCACTAGTGGGTGGTTCTGTCTAGAGATATGCAAAAGTGCCTCTAAAGAACTCCGCGAATCTGTATAAATTATCCATTTTTTGCCGTTACTGGATCGTAGATTGCTTAAAATCATAAAGATTGCATAAATTTCTGATGTAAAAACATTACAATAACTGTGTAGCCTTTCGGACTTTGTCAAATTATTAAAAACAGCAGCAGAACCAACATGATTCTCTGCTTTTGATCCGTCTGTGTAAGCGGTATTAAAATCCTTGTAATGCTGTCTGTGAAAATAAAATAACTGTAGGTAAACAAAATGAGGAGTGCCTTGTTTGAGCAAATTATTCAAGTCATCTATTGTGCAGATATTAAAATTGCTCCAAGGAGGAGGGGGTTCTTCCTCTGGCAAGGGTGTAATGTTTTCAATGCTGTGGCAACTTAAAATTTTTCTTATTCGATGTCCAAATGGTGGGATACAAGAAGGTTTATTGGCATAGAGTAAACCAAAAATTGGATTCAACATTCGATCGTACATTTAATTACAAATTTAGTGTTCTTTGTTAGTCAAATAATGAATATTTACAAAAAGAAAACTTGTAGAACTATCATTTATGTGACCATCTATGTAGTTTTCCATGATTTCGTTTGATAATTCTTGCTCTAGCCCGAAAGGATCTTCATAAAAAATACTGCATAGTCCATTTTGAGTTATATTTCTATATCTTTAATCACCTTAGGTACTATCTATGGCAGGGCTAGATAGATGTGGTTACAGCCAGACTGATTAAGCAAATATTATTCTTTTAACACATACAACATTGATGAATAAAGCATTTTAATTTTTCATTCCCTTTTTGATCGTAAATCAGCAGCTCTGTTCTCGTTCCTAAAATATTATTGCATTAAGTTCCATTATAAATATCTGTTCTCTCCCCACACACAGCTACGCAGAATATAAAGGAAATATTGTCATTATTCGTGCCAACTGTAAGTATGTTGTGTGTAATGTAAATCAGAATCATTAAATTCTTGCTTTTGTTTTCAGTACTGGATATGTGTATTTTAATATAGGTATGTTTCATGGAATGAGATGTGTGTACGATTGCAATTACATAAATGTATTATGTATATTAAATTATTTTCAGTCTTTATTTGAGCTGCCCTTAAAATATTCATTGTTTCAAAATTTAATGAGCATATTTGTTAATATTTCTTTTTTTAAGAAATTTATTTCTGTTTATCAATAGGTGCTGTTTGTAAGGCATGCCATAAATGGTTCTCTTCCCGAGCTACATTAATGAAACATCGCATATGGCATCATAAATACGAATTTCCAAAATTTAAGTTCAATTGCAATCTGTGCCCATATGCTACAAATGAAGGCACTAATTTCAAGACGCACACTGGTGTACATTCTCCAGATAGACCTTATAAGTGTGATATATGTGGCAACAGATTTAAAGCTCTGAATAGCCTCAATAACCATGTTTTGATACATAAAGGAGAAGACTATAATTTCATTTTCTAACAATGATGATTTCCTAGGAAACTAAAATATTAAGAAAAGTTCATTAGATTTAAGTTAATAAGTATCACTGGATTTCTTTCCTTTTGCAAAGTGTTTATATCATTAACAGTGCTGATTATGTTGTTTCAAAACTGGATTCACATTCTACTTTACTTTTTAAATGTAAGAATTATAGCTGTTTAGAATGCGTTAGAGATATATGTATGTATGCTTTCTGTAAATAAATGTTTCACACTATGTAATTTGTTTCATTTAATTATTGTTTTAGTTAGAAATACAGTTGTCTCTAAAACTAACTTTAAGCTACTGAAATAATTCAGAGAAAATTGTGCATTATTTTAAAATAAAAAAAGTATTTATCTTCACTCAATTGTGTTTAATAAAACAGTCTAGTGCTTTTCCCCTATGTTTTAATTTTTTTTTGTATGTCCAATATATATATTTTTTTAATTCTAAAGTTTTGGGTATGAGTTGTATTTCAATTACTGTAAATCAGTTTTTATTTTATGGTACTGGTAATATGTTTATTTGGTATTTTTTTGTTTGTCTTCTTTTTACTTTACTCCCTTTTCTGTTTATTTCTGTTGATGTAAAAGTTGTTAATTTTCACATTTACAAATTAATATTTTCTGAACTTTCTTGGACATTCACTTCTTGAGAAAATGATTAAAATATGAATGTTTTGTTTAATTGATATTTTATTTATTTTTAATTAGTTGGTATAAATTTCTTCTTAAGTGTAATTTCTGAATGTCATATTTTAATGTATTAAATGTGTTCAGTAACTTGTGCACTAATATGAAATGGGAGTATTTTCATAAATATTTTGCTTTGATAAAAAATTATATCAAAATATTATTTTAATATAATTTGTAATTTTGTATTTGGCTTGTAATTTAATTATTTTTCCCTTGATTCCACTTATAGGAAATCATTGTAAAACATGTGGCAAATGGTTTACTTCTCGTGCTCTTCTGTCTAAACACAAGTTGTGGCATCATAAATCAGAGTGCCCTCATTATAGATACAACTGCCGAATGTGTCCGTATGCTTCGAACGTGAGTTCTAATTTGCAAGCCCATGAACAAGTTCATTTACCTGATCGTCCTTATGAGTGTACTTACTGTGGAAACCGATTTAGGGCTTTAAGTAACTTGAACCATCATATAATGATTCACACTGGCGAAAATACCCATGCATTTGGATATTATATCGCTAGGTGAAAGTAACAAAAAATTTTAAATTTTAATGCACATTTGCTTTTATTAGATTTCTTCAAATACAGCCAAGATTTTGAGAAATTCTTGATTTTCAAAATTACAATTTTTATTTTCATAATTGGTGATTGTCCCAACATTATATGTATTCATTTTTCATGACGATTGAAAATTTACTTTGTTAGTTAATTTACTAGCACCTGAGGTCTTTATCAACATTTTTATATTTACATGTGGTATTATTGATGAAAGAAATCCAACGTTTTGAGTTGAGGAATATAAATGGTACTGTGAAGTTTCTCAGTGTTTTTTGTTGTTGTTCTTTAGCATTAGTGGATCAGGAAGTCAGAACGGACTCAAATGTGTCAAGTACAGCAACCTTGCATCACAAAATTGGTCATAAATTTATTTCTCAAAATTTCACAATTCTGTGACAATGTATCATTAATTTCATTTCCATTTAGTCTACGTTTCACTCCAGTATTAAGCTTGCTTACTACTACTGCACCATTAAGGGAAAAATACCTCTTGATTTCACCTCTTGGTCTTGATACCTCATTGTTTTCTTGCTTATGATGATTATATAATTCTATCTTATTTTGTATTATTTTCTTTTTGTAAAATCTTACACAGTTTACAAATTAATGGTATAAGAATATATTTTCTGTTTCGCTAGAAATTGCAGGATATTGTTTACCATGATTTTAATGTTATGATAAAAGTTATATAATAGTGCATTTTTTTTTGTATCAGTGGTATATGTAAATACAATGATGAAAATATGTAGATTATTGGAGATAATAGAATAATTTTTAAACTATCTTGTGCAGGCTGTTATTGATGATTATTTTAAATCTGGATTGGCCAGATTTTTTCTTTGTATATCTAGTGCTGTAAAGTTTTATTTAAGTTGAAATGTTGTTTTGAAAATTATGTTATAATCTAGAGTGAAAATTGTGTTATAATATTCTCACAAAATATCATTTACATCATTCTAACTGCAATACCTTGATAAAGAGCATTAAAAGCATTCACATGACTGAGTTTCTGAAAGTTGTCTCACATTTTCATGTTAGCATACTCAAACATTTAATCATATATAAAAATTATTTTATGTTAACTAGTAACTATATTAATTAACATAATAAGTTCAACATTTTATTTTAAAACTGCTGGTAAATCATTGTTTCAATATCTTTCTAATATTGTTATCTCTTAATTCTTTTTTTAAGAAATACAACATAGCAAAAATGTTTTTTTTTATGATTTATTTATTAGATTGCTTCTAAAAAAACTAATATAGCCATTATTTACAACTGAGGAAAGTTCCTGTCAAGATATAGTGCTAAATAATTGTAGATAAAATTATTGAATACTATGCAACTTTAAGATTTGTATAATGTTGCCCTTATGTAGTATTATGAAATCCACTAGAAAAAAATCAACCATTTTCAAGACTGCGAAAACAACCAAAAGTAATCAATTTCTTCTTCTGATCGTAGATTAAAAACTCAGCAGATCTGAACTTTAAAGAATCTATAAGTACAATTAGCTAAAATTTCAAACTGCTTAAAACAATCATAACTGGCATAGGTGCTGAAAAGCAATATTTATGAAGACCTATTTGAAGGTGGTTTTATATAAAGTCTGTTTCTGTGAAAGGAAATGCATGTATTCTTAGTACTGAGTTTTAGTGTTATATTGAAACTGAAATCAGTAAATTTTTTTTCAATATGGTGATGGATTGTTTGAATAGTATTTGATTTTAAAATCAATTAAATTTTTCTGCTTTACATGTATTGCACGCTAAAAATAAAGTGCTTCCAAGTCATTAACTTCATATATCTTCTAAATCATCTAATATTGAGCAAATAAAAACCTATTTAAAACATTCATTGTCAAAGTATTAAAAACAAACAAATAGCCTAGCCTTCTCTGCTTTCTTTTTGTCGTGTTACTGATTGCTTGACTTTGTATTCATTTATTTGATTATTATTTCACTAACTATGATGATATTTGATCACCAGAAAAATTGATTTGTTTCAGTGACTAAAATAATATACTTTGACTCAAAAGTGGATTGAACATACCCGATGGTAGATAGTAGTAGTGGGTAAAAGTATTCATGTGCATACTGTTTTTACTTTCTCGTATACAAAGAGGAAATATCGTAATCGTCAAAAAATTTGAACTCGAGATTTTGACGAATCTCCACGTTTTAGACCTCCCCGAGTCTGAAAAACACAATTTGGAATTATGTCTGTCTGTGAACACAGTAACTCAAAAACTATTAGAGCTACGGAGATGAAATTTGGTATGTGATCTTTAAACATAATTTGTAGGTTTCTATCAAATTTTGGACAAAATCCGTCAACGGGAAGTCTGTCTGTCTGTGTGTTCGAAGTCATGTGAACACTATAACTCAAAAACTTGAATAGCTAGATGGATAAAATTTGGTACACAGTTTTATCGTCATGAATGTAGGTCCGTATAAAATTTTGGGCCAAATCCGTCAAAGGGTTGACTGTCTGTCGGTCTGTATAATTTACTATTGAAACCAATCCGTTATCTCCACGCGCATGCGTACTGGAAGCAATCTTCTGCACATGCGAAAGGAGCGAATTACGTTAGTTTGTCCTTGAGACATCAAGAGTGAAACCTAGCAGTGTGCGATAGATGCGTTTTAATTGGTACGCATCTCTTTGAATTGGATTCTTTACTTAGATATTTTTCAATCACTATAATGAAAAACCTTCTGATAGTCATTGGAGTCGGGATAACAGTAGGTTCGAATTTTTTTAGCCACGCGGGGGAAGGAGAAACGACACCTTTTTGGGGAAGTATACGAGAAAGTGTAGGGGAGAACACTCCCGCTGGTTGAGAATGTTGCAAAAAATGTAGGGTAATTTTTCTTAAAATATTAACAGAGATAAATAGAACTAATTCTTGCTTTTTTTCCCTTGTAAAATATGTATGCATCATTTGCGGAACATTTTTCATTTAATACTATGTTTATTAAAATATTTTTTATTTTAAATTTTATATGTGAAAGTACTCACTATGGAAATGTATACTGTGATGTAATTTAATCTGAAATAAAAATCTCATTTGTTCGTATGTGAAACATAGTTCTCTTGTATTTTTTAACTACACAGAAACACCTTTCTAAATTTACATATAGAATTTTGTGTGTGTTTTCTGTAAGTCTTTTTTCCTTCACACCTTTTTAGTTACTTTTCATAATCTCTGTGTTTTTGCATTTATAATAGTTGTGAAGATAAAGCTGCTTATTGATTCCATTTTGATGAACAGTTTTATAGTCATTACCATTTATGAAAGCGGCTATAAATGATATTTCTATATTTCCAAAAGCTTGTTTTTGCATATGTTAATATATCATTTTCCTTCTATTATTGTATGCTTAATCCTTTTTGCTCTCTTTTTTTTAGGATATGTTTGCTCTGTTTGTTCTAAATGGTTTTCTACACATTCAACTCTCAATACTCATAAAGCATGGCATCATAAATCAGAATTTCCACCTTTTAAATATTGCTGTTCCAATTGTCCATATGCTACCAACAAATGTAGTAGTATCAAAAGTCATGTTGTTGTACATTTGCCTGGACGGCCTTTTGTCTGCAAACAATGTGGAAATGGTTTCAAATCACTGTCTAGCCTTAACCACCATATTCTTGTTCATACTGGAGGGACATTCTAAGGAGAAACTAGTTTTAAAAGGGATTTTTTTGTATGTCTCGTCTTCTTAAACTGTTGGATTCCAATCACAGTTTTGACCTCTGGATTTGGGGTTGCAAAAAAATCCTGACTAGATTTACATCTGTCACATTTTAGCCTATGAGTAGACTAAAATAATGCAGAGAATCAATTAATTAAAAAATATCTCAGTAAAATTTTCTAAATAAATATCTTTTTAGATCATTCATTAATACTTGATCTACTTAAACCTTACTTGTGGATGTAGATGGGGACACAGAATATTATAGCTATCAAAATGGGATTTAGAATGGAAATGTTTTCAGAAGCCTTGCATTGTATAAGAAACTACACCTAACTTTAATTTCCTTTGTATATACTATAGGTTTGTGGTATAATGAAAGCATTTATCTTGGATGTAATCCTGTACTTACATTGATAATGAAAATTGCTTTGTACAATAAATGTTTGTTGATTTATTGTTGTCTAGGAACGAAGATTTCTAATAAATTTTTTTGCAAACAAATAAGTCTCGATTTTGTTTATCTTATTATATATAGTTAGTAGTGAAATAAGTGCCAAAATTTATGTCTGTGCACCTGTCTGTAGTAACTCTGGGTATGCAAATTGTGTTCTGTATTAGTAAATTATCTTTTCATTCTGCCTAACCACCTATTTTTTCACTCTGCCACAACCTAAAAAGTTACTAATTACTCTGCTGTATTTATATCTAAATACTATCAGTATTTTCTCTCTTTAATGTCCCTTGTAAAATTTGTGCTTTTTTAATAATTTTTTTTTTTCTCATTTGCTTCATATGTCATGGTAAGATAAAAAGCGTATTTCTTTGGAAAAATTTTTGAAATTTTTAAAACCAAAATAAAAAAGTTCGCAATTTCCAAATTTTAAAATTTCTGAATCGATTTTGTATTGTATATGATAGTTGATTGAGAGAAATAAAATATATTTTCTTTTTTTATCGTTGGACTACATAAAGCCCTGTGAAGTGTCGAAGATGGATAAAATGTACCTACTCTGGTTTTTAATCTTATTTATTTGAAATTATGGTTATTTTGAAAAGAACATTTACAAATGATCGATTTTTATGCATTGTTTCATTGGAGTTGAATTTAGGTTCTTAACTAAAATTTATACTAGATTCATGTTAATTTTAAATTTATGGATGTCTGTTTTTTATAAATATATTTTTTTTAATTTTGATGTAAATGCATTGAGATTTATTAACCGATTTTTAGCATGTATTATATCTTGATTTTCCATTCACAGATGTCGTATGCAAAACATGTGAAAAATGGTTTACTTCAAGATGCACTTTGCTGAAGCACAGGATGTGGCATCACAAATCAGAATTTCCACCATTTAGACACTACTGCAACAAATGCCCTTATGCTTCAAATAAAAAATCTAGCTTTGTAACTCATCAACTGGTCCATTCTGGCGAGCGTAGTTACAAATGCAAATTTTGTGGAAATGGATTTAGAGATCTAAGAAGTTTGAATAATCATGTTATAATTCACACTGGTGAAAAGCCTTTCATGTCAGTATCGAAAAATAATTTTCCGTTTCAAACTCTGCCTTTTTAATGAATTGTTGTAGATGTATTTTGAAATGTCTTTTTTGCTGAAAATACTTAATAAAGCTAATGTATTTCCCAAATAAAGATTCTTGTTTTTTTATATGCTTTCATTATATATATAGTGTAATGATTTTATTGTAAATAATATCTGATGTGAAGATTATGAAAATAGACATTTTGCTTTTTATTAATGAATCAATACAAATTTTTTGTTTACTTTATAATAATTATATTTCAGTTCTGCAAATTAGTTAATAGAATTGGCAAGCATTTTTCCATTGTAAATACCAAACTCACTTAGGAAATATGTTAATTTACTGTATTGTTTAGACAAAAGGGGAAAAAAATGTTTTCATATTACTAAAAAGCTTTTTGTCGTTTATAAACTTTTGAATTTATATATATATGGAGAATGAACATACACTTTGGTAGTGGGAAACATAAAAATGTTTTTCTGAAATTACTCAACATCAAATTTTTAATTCAAGAATTTGACTTGCGTATTAGTTTAGATAAGTTGGACGTATTAATAGATGTCTGCGGAATGTGTCTATTTATTATTTTATGGTATAAACATTGTTTAGAGCAAGCACTGTTATGGTTTGTCTTTTTATTCAAGCTTGCATCTAATTCATATCCCTCACAATGTGTTAAGTTCCCAATTCTTTTATCTAATAGTATATATTGATCATAATTTTATTAGTATCAAATATTGCATTCCTTGTTATATATACAAGCCTATTATCAATATAATGTGAGATTTAGTTATCCGTTGTTTAAATTCATTACTGTCATTGTGTAAATAATAATAATAAATTCTTCATTCAAAAGGACTTCTAAAACATTCATTTGACTATTTTTTATGACTAAAGCAGTTTAAACCTACACACATTCATTATATTTTGCTATTTTAGATTAACTGGATTCAAAAATATGTATTTCTAGAGACTGATTATTTAAAATGTCCTCTTATTTGTTGAGGAGTTTAAATTCCAAGTGAAGAAGTGTTATCTCTTGAATGTTTATTCATGTATAATCTCATGGTATAACTTGAAATTTCCCTTTATTTCATTCTTTAATTTTAAATGTCTAATCTGTTAGTTTATTAGAAAGAAAAGTTTATTGGTTCACTTCTGACTTTCTGTTGCTTTTAAACTCCTGTATATTCAATAAATTTGCTAATTGTTATAAAAAAAGTGAGATAATTTCTTAATTTATTTTTTTCCTTGTGAAAATTTCTTTTTTTTTCTGTTGTTGCAAAGTAGTGTTCCTTAAACATTGAAAGTTAACTATTGATAGTGCAATAGTTTTCCCAAACTATCAATAGTTTCAAAACTATCCATAGTATCGATAGTTTTCTCCCCGGCGATATTATCGATAGGTGTTCTTCCAGTCGATAGTTTTGAAACTATCAATAGTATCGAAACTATCGAATGAAAATGCCCCTATCGATATATTGCCCAGGAGAAAACTATCAATAGTTTTTTGGAAGTCAATACTATCAATTGTTTCAATCTATAGTTCCTAAAACACAATACTATCGAGTTGGCTTTGATAGTATCGATAGTCTATCGATGTTTAAGGAACATAATTGCATAGCTTTAACTTTTGCTGTCTTTTACATAAAATTGAAAGTATTACAACTTAAAAAAATAATTACTTTAAAAAACTAAAACCAAATATTTTTGTGTATAGTTTTTCTAGATTATATGAAGTATCAAAACAAAGTTCTGGGCAACGGGGGGGGGGGGGGTCCCCTTTGTGCAAAACTTTTTTTTAAAAAAAAATTTTGATTTCCCCCCCCCCTTCTCAGCTGTGAGCCAAAATTTACAAATTGATTTAATTCTAAAAATATCTGAGTGCTCTTTGGATATTTCCTTATGATTATTATATTTGTTAATTATAAATGGCCACTAAGTTTTTAATTGATAAGAAGCTAGGTTACTTGAAATTTTCTTGCAAACTATATTTATATTAACACATGTTTGGTGATTATGTGGTAATTTCTTTATAATTGAATGAGCAATGTTTTTATCCATGTACAAATATTTCGGTTACTATTTGACTTAGTGCAAATTAAAACTTCTCTTTTTCATGCCATTTAGCCACAGCAACGAGTTTAAAATTTTGATACTCATATTAATGATGCGAGACCCTATAAAGTATTAATTCCTGTTCGCCATCCTGTTTTTAATTTGTTAATATACATTTCAGGTTTTTTAAAGGGATAAATAGAAATAAAAGCATTGAGATTTATTAGTTATTTTAAATTATCATGTATTTACATACTGGCTTTTCATTGACAGATGCTATATGCAAAACATGTGGAAAATGGTTTACTTCAAAACACACTTTGCTGAAGCACAGGATATGGCATCACAAATCGGAATTTCCACCATTTAAATACAGCTGCAACAGATGTGCTTATGCTTCGAATGTTAAATCGAGCCTTGTGACTCATGAGCTAGTTCACTCTGAAAATCGTCCTTATAAATGCAGATACTGTGGGAATTGTTTTAAAGTTCTTAATAGTTTGAATAATCATATTATAATTCATACTGGTGAAGCCTCTCTTATATCACTATCAAAAAATACTTATCCTTTTAGTACTTTGTAATATCTCTGTAATTATTTTTTTTATAGTAGTAGTAGTTCTTTTAAATCTTTTTTTCTTTTCTTTATGAAGTTTATACAATGCCTATTATATTTTACAAATAAAGATTCATGTTTGTGGGAATGTGTACTGTAGGTTGGGTTTGTGTACTGTGGGAATGGTAATAGTTTGAATCATTATATTATAATTCATACTGGTGAAGCCTCTCTTATATCACTATTAAAAAATACTTTTCCTTTTAGTATTTTATAACTAATACATCTGTATTTAATTTTTATAGTAGTACTTCTAAATGTTTTTCTTTCTTTCTTTTGAAGTTTATACTATGCCTATCATATTTTGCAAATAAAGATTCATGTTTCTTTCCTGTTTCCTTTTATTGCTCTTCATATCATACATAGAATATTGTAGACTTATTAGATGTTCTTCTTTGTATATTTTATTATATTAAATTTTCTCTTTGATGTAATGGATTTCACAAAATTTATAGCTTTACTTTGTTTTCAATTAATGCAAATTTTAAATGTTTTTTTTTTCAAATGTGCATGGTTATTTTCTAAATTCTGTGTCTTATTATTTCACTAATAATAGATTCATAGTTATTTTTCCACTGTGAATGCTAGACTGATTTAGCAACTTTGTGGTAAAATATATTTTTCAGAAATTTATGAAAACTTGATTGAAGTTTTTCTTAATTCTACAATTTGTAGTTACTCCTTGTTAGTTTCCTTTAATAGTTTGGGACAACTTTCAGTTTGTATGATGAAGTCATTATCTACTTCATTTACAATAGCAAAATGGTGGCTTAAATCTAAAATATTTTGTAGTTGTAACTTTAATTATAAGCTGTAAGTTACTATTTTATGATTCAAAATTTATTGTGCATGAATATAATATGCCGTTTTTTTCAGTTAATGAATAAATTTTTTTAAAAAAAATGTAGACCTCAGACTTAAATACTTTGGAAAGGGTGCCCAATATTTATTATTGTTTCTAATTCATGACGGCTATGATAGGAATAAAATTATTTTTATAGATATTTTTTATGCCTCATTTCTTTAGAATTTGTATTCAATCAACCTAGCTCTTGAATTTTAATCATTTTTTTTAAAGTTTACAAATGTACATTTTCTTTTTAGATCATCTTGTAAATTGATGTGTTTTTATAATAATCATAATTAAGTTATAAATTACATTAAATACTTATTTTATCTTTCCATTTCTTATGTATCGGATAGTACAATAATTCTTTTTGAGAATTCATCGTGTATATTCAAATAACTCCAACTTTATTTTTTTCAACTGTTTTATTTTAAAATGTATTTACTAAAAAGTGTGCATCATTTTCTATAATATATGCATTATTTTTTATTAATGATTCTTTTCTCTATAGAATATATCATAAATGGTTATCTTGGTGTGTATTAACAAAATAGTTCTAATAACAGAATGAATCTGAATATTTAAAAATGTACAAACAATGCATGAATTTCAAGGCACATATTGATGCACATTATTTTGAAACATTAAATAGATTTTTTTCTTTTCAGATATAAATATTACCACTCTACAAAAATATGTACTAGATATTTATATAAAAATATTGTAGAAACTTGATAGTTATATTATAGAGAAATTTTAGGTAGTAGATAGCAATATAGAGCTAGTTTTAGATTCTATATGCAGAAGATAGTATTGTATATATTTTTTCTTCATGAATTTTCTTGATTTTAGGATTTTATCAGTCTAGTTGCTTCTATGAATTCATGTTTGAAGAAATAGTTACCTCTTGATATTTCATGAACATAGCATTTCTACAAATTTAAATATTAAAATTTGAGATTTCTTCTGTTCTTGACCTGAAAGCCCTAATGGCTACAAATATAAAGATAGCTGTTTATAAAAGTTTGGGAATGTTTAATAAGATGTTTTTTTTTAACTTCTCATGCCTTGAAGTTTAAGATGTTTGATCTGTTAACCTTTTCCTTTATCTGCTAAACAACCAGAATGTCACTCCCTCTCTGGAACTTATCTGTCTTTTATCTAATCACCTGACCAAGAGTTTTATTTGCACTGTCCCATTCAGTACTCCATATGTCATAAGTAGATTGATTTCCAATAAGGGAGATAAGAATATTAATTCTATGGACAGTCAAAGGGAACTATATATTTTATCTTCTAATTACTTAAAAAGAATGGAAAGCAGCTTTTTGTTTCTTGTCAAAATTCCTTTTTAAAAAAAAAAAAAAAATATATTTAAGATCTCCTAGTTATGAGTTTTTTTCAGCCCATAATCTATAGGTTAAAAATATTCCTTCTTAAATTTTTCTGTTTAATCCAACATCATACAAAAAAAAATGTTATTTTCCTGTTGAACTGTATAGACTTTGCAAACTATCAAGGACTGAGATGAAAATTAATTTCATTTGTGACCATTTTATTTATTAATGGTATGTATGTTATTGTATTAATTTGTGAAAAGATATTTATAAAACATTGATGACTGACATAAATATATTTTATTATTTTTCCTCCTAATTTTTTATATTTTTTTATAGTTAATATGTATTTTTTTATAGTGGCTCAATGTTCATGAACAAATGTGTTGAGATTTGTTGGTTGTTTTAAAACATTTATGTACATCTTTATTTCCTATTCACAGAGGTCATATGTGGAACGTGCGGAAAATGGTTTACTACAAATTGCACTTTGCTGAAGCATAGGTTGTGGCATCATAAATTGGAATTACAACCATTCAGATTCAACTGTGACAAATGCCCTTATGCTTCTAATGTTAAGTCTAGCATGTCTACTCATGCACAAGTTCATTCTGCAGATCGTGCTTTCAAATGCCAGTACTGTAAAAATGGATTTACAACTCTTAGAAGCTTGAGTAATCATGTTGTAATTCATACCGGTGAAACGCCTGTTATTACTGTGAGAAAAGTTGTTTTCCCAATTAAGAAGTGATTTTATCTTTGATCTTTTTTATTTGTGTTTTTTAAATAGCTTTTATGTGATGAGGCTATTTTATTTCACAAATAAAGACTGATAATTGATTCCAGTTTGCTTTTATTATCCTGCATATCGGGAAGATTTTAAATGTTTGTATCGCATATGCCCCTTTTAATACAGGATATTGTATGATATTTCTACAATGTTATTTGATCTTCTGAATGCCGTACAATATTGAGAAGATATTGTCAGTATTGTCAGGCATTTTGTGCTGATGGTAGCTTTGTGTGCTTTACTTCGTTTATTATATTTATCAATGTAATATTTTCCAAAATAAATTTAATAGCTTGAAATTGTGCTAAATTAATAAAAATATTTACTTTTACTCTTTTTTCAATACTTATAATTATTTTCCAGCTTTTGAGTTTTATAATTTTAAAAAAGATGGCGGCCATTTAGTTGTATTAGTAGTTATTTTTGTATTGTGAAAGCCCAAATCACTCGATACTTTCATATCTGAAGTGAAAGGACTTTTTGCAATATCTACAACTTTTTATTCTGCAGTAATTTTATGCATGTTCTGATTGTCATATGTTTTTTAAGGCTACAAACTTTTTTCTTTGAAGCTTATTATTTCTTTTTATATTTTTTTGCAGCTTACTATGATACAAATTTATGTGCACACAGCTGTAATATTTCATGTGGTGAATAAATGCGAATAGTGAATGAGACAAAAGACATGTAGAATTGTAATTCAGTACTGAAAGAAATGTTATTCAACAGTTAAGTTTCTATTTTTTACTTTTACTTCTGCAGTGAAAGTAAAACTGGAGATAGTTTTAATTTTTAAAAATCCAGATTCTTTTGATTTTTCTGTATATACTTCTTTATAAATCATATATTTAATTAGCATAGATCTTAGTTTATTCTATTTCTTTTCTAGTCTATTATTTCAGATTTTCTTCTAATTCCTTTAAACAGTGAGTGTAGGGGAATTATTGTCATCATTTTGAGTGATAATGTGTATAATTATTTTAAATATTGCATTAGATTGTTAACTTTCAGTTTTTTTTAAATGAACATAACGTCTATAAATATGTGGATTTATAGTTCAGTCATTCAGTTGCAGTCTGTGTCCATATGGTATTTATAAAAACTGTTGCTAGTCTTTGTGCTGATATATATTATCTATATAGACATTTTGAAAGTGAAATATATGTAACCAATTTAAATTCTGGAATAGTTTTAGTAGCATATGTTAATCCATAATTTTTTCCCCATCAGATTTAATCTTTCAATAAACTGAAATATTAAGAGAAGTTAAATTTAAGCTAATGATCTTGAACTATTTTATTTTTATGTTTATGGTTTATTCTATGGTTTTTATGTTATAAAATGGTTTTCTACAATTTTGATTTAATTATTTTATGCCTGTATTTACATTTTTCTTTGCTTTCTAAATAAAAGAACTATCACTGTTTAAAATGTACTAAATTTATTTCTCTATGTATTTTCTACAAATACAGTAAATTCTGGATTATCCGGCATTCACGTATCCGGAAAGCTTAACTAACCGGAAAAATTATAAAATGAGTTCTTCTAAAAATATTACATCAGAGTGCCAGAATTTAGCGCGTCCGAACTGTTCCATTCACGCGGGCAATTTATTTCTGGAATTCAACATCGGCTCCGCACGGAGGGGCGTAGAAGGAAAAAAAGCAATATACAGTACAGTGACGTACACAGACTTATTTTATGGGGGGAGGGGTTCGAAAGCAAAAGTGAGAACCAAAGGGAAAAAAAGTTCCTCACCTTCCGCTGAAAAAATGAAATCGACAACCAGAAAAAAAATGGTTAAGGGATAGAATCGGTAAAAAAAAAAGGTCAGTCTCCCCCATTTTTCCCATGACACTCAACTATCCGGACTTTTCAGGTATCCGGAAGTTGGAGTTTCCCGAGCATGCCGGTTAGTTAAGCTTTTACTGTATATTTTCTTGCTATTAGTACTATTTGATACTGTCTTGGTAAAAACATGTTTGAAGATACAATTTCTGTAAAATTAATTGTAAACTGGACATTTCTGTAAAGTTGCTTCAAAATCTTATATTATGTAGCTTAGTTTAAAGTAAAAAAGTGATGTATCTTATTTGATGTCCTTTCATGTATTTTGTTCCATGTGCTGTAAATAAAAGCATCTATAGAGTTAGTTTTTTTCTGCCGTGATTACATTTTTGCATACAGGATCATTAACAAATAAAAGCTATATATTTATTTGAATTTCTTAATTTTTATGCGATTCTTTGCACACTTTTTTGTGACATGTCTTCAGTGAAATTCAATTTTACATTAATGTTGTTTTTGCCCCTTCCCTCAAATTTCTTTAGGTATATATTTCTTGTGAAAGGAAATAAAGAAATTTGAATATTCAACATTTTTCAGAATGTAAATTACTTAACAGATATAATTCCTTTCAAGCATGTCAAATTCTTAACAAATAAGTGTATTTGCTAATGATGATGATGATGACATGTCCACCAAGTCAGTCAGATAAAACCATGGATATAAATTACAGTCCTAGCGATCCGTACAACCTTGTCAGAATATAGTTCTTTCCCAGGGGAGAAACAGACACCCTGTCACACTCTCAGAATAGCAGGACAATCGAAGATGTGGTTTGGAGACATTTCAGTGTTCGGACAGTGTTTGCTAATGTCTTCCCTAATTTGTAACTCTCTTATAAATAATTAACAATATAATCTTATTACTCTGCATCAAATATGTTATTTCTTATTTGACATTTTTATATGTTAATAATTTTTCCCTTCATTCCATTTTAGGACATGTTTGTAAAACCTGTAACAAATGGTTTTCTTCTCCTTCTCTTCTGTCAAAACACAAATTATGGCATCATAAATCAGAGTGCCCTCGTTACAGATACAATTGTCAGATGTGTCCATATGCTTCGAATGTGAGCTCTAATTTGCAAGCCCATGAACAAGTTCATTCTGCTGATCGTCCTTACATATGTATTTACTGTGGAAACCGATTCAAAGCTTTGAGTAGTTTAAATCAGCATTTGATGATCCACACAGGTGAAAACCCTCAAGCTGTTGGGTTTTTTATAACAAAATGGAAGAAATCATGAAAAATATTTTCAGATTCACCTTCCATGTGTATTTTATGCTGAAGTATAATTTTTTACATTTTTGCTTCTATCCAATTAATTTAAGTATTCATATAGTTTTGAGAAATTTCTAACTAGCAAAATACATTTAATTTCCTTATTTATGGCTATTCTGCTATTTTTAATTCTCTCTCTGTTTGTTCATTGTAAATATTTTTTAAGTTACTATTTTTTACACAGAATTCTTTTATATGACTCTTTTGCCTGAAAAATTTTATTCTGATCTCAATTTTTTTCTGAAGAATTTTGGTATGACCCCAGATTTGGAAAATATATGATATGATGGTATAACAATTAAAAATAAGATAAAAATAAATGTGAAACTTTTCTAAATATTTTCATGAAATGCTTTTGATCCAAGCTTTTACAACTTCTTTGTCTTTATGACCCTTTGCAAGTAGATGCAAGTTTTACAACTTCATTCTTGTCAGAAAATTTCTATTATAGTACGTATTTGGAACTTGAATATGAAAATACAATGTTAATTAATGATAAATAAAAAGAATCTTTATTTGAAATATTTATTTGCCAAACTTAAAGGAAATATTTTTAATCAAGATGATTTATTTAACTGATTTTTGACTAAAAAGATTTTAAAGATGAAAGATTTTTTGATTAAATATTTATATTTAAATTAATCCAATAATCAAAATTATTAAATTAATGCCAAAAGTACATGTAGAAAGTTTTTTTGAACATATCATATTAATTCTGTTACTATTAAGACTAAATAAAGAATTGAAAAAGACAATCGAAAATATGGAGTTTTCAACAATTTAAATGATCAGCTTGACTTGGACGAGTTTGTCATTTTAAATTTTGATTTTATTTGCTCAAAACCATCAATGAGACCAGTTGTTGAAAACATAAAGGGTAAATTACCCTAAATGTGCAGAAGAAAGAAGGAGATAATTCTAACTCTAAATTACACACTAGAAGAAAAATATCTAACATTTATTTAACAAACATAAAATATTGCACTAAATCAATTAATTCTACATCTAAGAGATAATAGAAAGACTCGTATATATATATGCTTCTTTTAAGAAGCATATATATATATATATGCTTCTTTTAAGAAGCAATAAATTTAAATTTATGACCTTTAGAATTTTCTTTGTTTTGTAATTGCAGTTGAAATATTATTTGGAATTATATGATTATTATGATATTTTTTGGAATTCATAAATGGCTATATCATAATTTCTGCATCTAATTTTTATGTCTGTACTGTTATGATGCCATTTGTTCCTTATAATGTAACATTAAGCATGATATGGTATAGCACTCCAGCTATTTCTTAGTATTGAGTTAAAGTTGCACCTATGCTCAGCATGCTAAACTAAACACAATAGGTCAGTTTTTAATATTTGATATTCCCAAATTAGTGGATTTAAACATACATTTGTTCCATTTGTTATAACCATATCTGATGCTTTGTGGCTTTATATATAGTTGAATATTTCATAATTGGCACATTTTTACATTTCAGTGATTTTTGTTAAATGATTTTTAACACGGTAGAGGAGCAGTGCTTAAAATTTGCTGTTAAACAGTTTGATGTTTGCAAGGGTATCAGGTTTGTTTTTGTTTGTTTATTTATTTTAATTTTCTCCTCTCAGTTTGAGCAATTTATTTTGCATTGATTTCTGTAAATGTGTGTGCAAATTAACAATTCTACAATTTTTCTTTACTTTTTATGGCGTAAATGATTACTTAAATATTGTTACAAAAATCATCTGGTGGTTGTGCATGAATGCAGTCTAACAAGCAGGATAAAAAAGAGAAATCTTTATTCCATGAAGATTTCAGCAAAACACTAATCACAGGTTAAAAAACTGAATGGAACTTGTATAAATTAACAACAGTGATCAATAAATTTCAGTCGCAACTTTTCCTATAGTGCCCAATGTCTATTAGCTCACTTGCTTACACTGCTGACCAAACTCCAAATGACTCACTCTTGATTTGAGAGCTTTCTTTTTATACCCTTTCCACATAGCTTCCAACTGATGCCACATAGTAATCTCTAGAAGGTTCTTGATGTTTCCCACTCCGAGTAGAGATAGGACCACAGTTCATGAATTTTCTAGAAGTTTTGTTTTGTCCCTAAAATGGTTGCCAAGGTTGGAGTTTATTGGCTTGGCTCCCAGTAGAATCTCTGTAAAACTCTCTTTCCTACCATAAAAGGGAAACAACTTTACATCTTTGTAACAATATGTTGTACCTGGATCCTCATAAACTGTAATTATTTTGTCATTTCAATTTTTTAGCTTTACTTCAGTAAAATTTCATGCAAATTTTTCTATTTCTTAACTGGTTACTCTAAATCATGTATAATTTCCTATAAATGCAGCATGGCAATTTTTTGTGGAAGATTTAAATTTACTTGCTGTAAAAAGTTGTGGAAACATAGCTTTTTTTAAGGCAGTTTCTTTCAAATATATGGTGTTAGATAATGATAATTATAAACTGCATGTTACTTGCAACCCTTATTGAGCAGCAGAGTTACTATACAAAAGGCGTAAAGTTTGATTTGCATTTTTAAAGCATTGTTTTCAGATATATTGGATTATCTGTATAGTCTCAATGCCAAGCAAACCCAAATAGAAAACAAGTTGGTTTCATATATGAGAAAGCTCTACTTGAACTTTCTACAAAATAAACTTGCATACAAGTTGAGTGTTTTATTAAAAATGCATAATACATTACTGTTCTGAGTTATAATTATTTAGTGGTAATGGAAGTCATGTTTTCTAATTTTTTTTTGGTCAGTTTAATGTTTTTAATGGAGAAATTGTTGCTGAATGTTATTGCTTTGTGAGTGTTAATTTTTGTTGCTAAAAAAAGCATAGTATTAAAAATGAAAGAATTCATTCAAATTATTAATCAGTGTTTAAAATAGTTTATAGATAAACACGTTTAAAAAATAAAAGTTCACTTTCAAGTGTAACAACTTTAATTCAATTAAACCTAACATAGACTTATGGCCAACACTACTTAGTTGGATGTTTGATACAGTTTTAATGAGATTGCAAATTGAGCATACTTGCTTCACACACAAGCATCTGCTGCTTGGGAAACTTGCACCTCTATATGCCATGTACAATTGTTCTGTATCTGTTACTTCATTCCTGCAGATTGTTCATGCTTTGCTTCATAACGTCAAATATTTTTTTAAATGTCTTATCCTTATTTGACTAATTTGGTCTCCAAAATCCCTTTTGCTAAACTTTTTAGTTTAACTTATATCACTGTATATCCTTATCCTGTTTTCCTTATATCACTTTCCTTCTGCTTAATACTTCAAAAGCGCACAGAGGTTTAAAACACCAATCCAGTGAGCCTGACCTCTACGACAAATTTATCAGGAGAAATTTGAAAACCTTCAAACTCTATTATGATCGAAGAGAACATGTTCTAATTGCTACACAGTCTCCAGCAATACTGACTACCGTGCTTGATACAAGTAAAATTTATCTCCAGGGGAAAAAAAACTGTTTTTAGGCGTAGAGATTCACAAGTATCGGGCTTTAAGTCGATAATGAGACAGATAAAAGTCTTTAATGTTACATTTGCACTTATCACCATATCTAGGTGCATTGTTTTTATACATTGGCCGCGGTGGCCTAGCGGCAAGGTGTCAGCGTCAGAGCCGAAGGGTTCCAGGTTCGAAACCAGATTCCACTGAAGATCCGTCATGTATTGCGCCTGTTGCATGCTAAATCATATGTAGGGGGCCAAACGTCTTCCCAGTGGTGTGGTGCAGAAGTTTGGAGAGGGGGTACCAGCTCAGATGTCATCCTCGTCATCTGACCACTGTTCAAAATTACGAGGTCCGTCCCAAAATAGCCCCATGTTGCTTCAAAACTGGATGTTAATATAACTAAAACTGTATTCATTGCAAGTAAACTTTTTAAAATATACCCACTAGAATCATCCATGTTAACCCATCTTAGCGGCGGAAATGTCTTTTTCTGTTTTTCATGTTCAGTTCAAAAGCAGATAATTCGTATTTATGTGTATATCTTCTGAAACATCCATGGATAAAGTGAAAAAAAAGAGAGTAAAAGATTTCAGAGATATGATTAAATACAAAAAAGTTCAGTTCATTCACTTTAGAAGCCAAGTTTTCTAACCTGAAAGCTATACATTGAAAATAATTGGGCTCTTGAACTTGAATTTGTGTTACGGGATTTGAAGCAACAATGGCTATTATCCCCTACTTCCAATTAGATGCAGTGCTAAAATTGGGCTCTTGGAGGGTTGGTGCCATGATTTCCCAAGTGTTACATCTTTTATTCCTTTGGCTGTATTTTTACCTCATACAAGTCTATTCCTTTGTATATTAAAAATAATTATATTTGATTATCAATACATTCAGCTTGTTTCAATGACTGCAGTTGTGCTAATCATTTTTTAATGTAGGACTAGGTTCCTCCCATTGTATTCTCAAGAAGGAAATTGATTCACATGCCAAAATGCCACAAAACTTGGTATGGGAGATACTCTATATCTCGGTAACTACATATGTTAGAAACATAGCTAATGTCTTATTTTAGAAATAAAGGTAACAACAGAAGTTAGCAAAAAAACTTACTTAAACTTAAAAACTTATGAGAAACTTCGAGAAACAGAAGAGTCACTTGAGTAAAGTAGTCCTACGCCTTTAACATCAGCGGCTGTTTGAAAAGACAGCCTCCCGTCATTTTTTTAAAAAATTACCCTTCCATTCCAAAAGCATAGAGCTGATGGTTTTTTACTATTTAAATAAATTGAATTAGTATATGTGATTTTTATTAAAGTTATTAATCAAAATTTACGGGAAGTTGAGTTAGACCACCATTAAAATATTGCATTCATATAGTAAAATAATTGTGTTAAATGTAAAGAAATAAATAAATCTACTTATAGACTAATAGTTTAGTTTTTTCATATTCAGTTTTTGCATCATAATTATAAATACTCAATAGCCTTTTCTTTCCTTAACTTAAAAATTTAAGTTAGTTTTGAAATGTGTAAAATTGTTTTGAAAATATGCATCAGTTGTGATTCAATAGTTTTTGTTTCAGAAATATTTTTTTAAAAAAAAATGGTTCTTGAGAGAATTCATATGAAGAAGAATGCTATATAGATGTAGGTAAGAATGTGACCATTTTTTTTCATGAATATGATCATTTAGACCATTTTGCATTCATGAATATGATCATTTAGACCATTTTGCATTCATGAATATGAATGATTTCTCTGTTATATTTTTTTTCTTCATCTATTGGTAAAAGGAAAAAAAAATGATTTAAAAAAGTGTATCTTATCATCACTAATGAGCCCTTTTCAAAATAAGATGTCAACACTCATATTAAATGCATTGTTAACTAGTGTAATTAGATTTCACTAAGTTCCAGGCAAATAAGGAATGCTATGTATTTTCTTTAAGATAATTTTGTAACAATATAATAAGTTTAACCTGTATTAACTATTTTTTGTTGTAAAAATTAGCTACTAAGCACTAACATTTCTGTTTTGCTTCTTTTATACTTTTGTAAAATATTTCAAATGTATTTAATTATGCCAACATAAAAACTTCAAGTATGAATTGAGTGTCTTTCAGTGAATTTAAGAATTTTGTAAGTTCAAGAAATCTGCTTAATATGTGAATTTATGTAGTCGATAAATTTGTTTTTATGCAGAATATATTTATTATGCAGATTGTATTGTATGTATCCGAAAGAAATTTTATATGTGAAAATACCTGTATTTTTTTTAAGGTTTGTTTTCATGTGATTTCCAAAGTAATGTTTCAGTTGAGTTTATTATTATTTTCGCATTGTTGTGTGACAATACTCACTAAGGATTTAATGTGTATATCCTAGAATAAAAAAATATTTATGCGTCTTTAAAATATTGTTTTTCTATTCTTTTCAAGTATATAAAAGATGGATATTTATTTCCATCTTTATATATAATCTCTCTGCACATTTTGCAAAGTGCTGCTGTTTTTGAGCAAGGAAAGGACTGTTGTCAAACAATTTTGCTTACCAGTTTCATATTAATAATCATCAATAAGTATTATTATTTATGAAAGGAAGTTCTACAAGTGTGTTTTGTTTTTTTAAAGCACTTTTTTGTACAGTAAATTTATATTATCTTTTTTAGATCCAAAGGTTTGATTTTTTTTAATTCTTTTTTTTTGGGGGGGAGGGATATTTTTTTCTTTACTTGTTCCAAATTATTTTGAAAAGATTTGATTCTTAGAGATCAATAAAAGTATGGCATCGTAAATTGGATTATCCACCTTAAATCTTGCTGTACTAGCTGTCCATAGCTAGTACCAATATATACACACATACATTACCTTTTATTATTATTATTGGATTCTTTGAGATTATTACATTTCATTTCAATTAATTCTATGTGTAGTGTCCTCTGCATAATTACTTCAGCAAAGTGTATTTTAACTTCTAATTATGGTACATTTTACTTATACTATTCAGGATCCTTATATCTATTTAGTTCATTTTGTCCATGCATTTGCCCAGTTATAGTTCTATTATTTCATCTAATATTTGAACTATAATGTAAAAGTGAAAATGATTGAAATTCAATTAATCCAAAAGTTAGTTAATTGGTTTGAAACATAATGATAAAAATCAGAGAATAGTAACTACAATCATCCAGCATACCAAATATGTTTCTGTATGTACTTAATATCTTTAACAGCTGTGTTTATTGATTCTACAAAAAAATTAAGCAAGTGAAATGAGAAAAATAAAAATTCATTACGTTGGCAAAGAATATGAAACAATGAACAGTATCTTCATTCTTCAGTTTTGAAGAAAAACACAGATTTTTGTACCGGCAACAAAAATGGTTTGAATATCGTAACAGTAATGTGAATTTCATTTCAACATTGTTGCAAATTCTGCATAAAAAATATTTTTAAAAAATCTGTTAAAATTGGGAAAAAAAATATTTGTATGACAGCTAAATTGTTATCATTGAAACGATAATTTCTTAAATTTTAAGATGGTGTGAAAATTATTTCTGTCTGATCATATTTTCATAAGTTATTGTCAAAAATGCCACAATTCTGTTTAATTTTTAATTAATTCAAATTATACTTAAATTTTTTAAAAAATCACTCTGAAGTGGTCATTTCTTCCATCCAAAACAAACTTGTTCTAAATTTGATAGCTGTGGGTCCAAGAATCAGTCTGTCCTTTAGAGTACTAAAAGACCGGCCCACATTAACTTTTATTATTATTGCAGATATGCATGTTTTGAACTCTAAATGGTCTTATTTTAATCTTGTATTTAATTAGGGTACTTTTCCGTTAGCCGGGCGCAAGCGAAAAATCGCCAAATAATGTAGAATTCCGCCAAATTTCTTACAACCCGAAAATTACAATTGGCGACATTTGCGCCCTCTCATTCGTTCCGCTTGGCAACTTGGCTCGCGTTTGGTTCACAATTGGCGACATTTGCGCCCTGTAATTACCCTTTGCTTGGCGACTTGGCTGGCGTTTGTTCATATGCATTTGGCTTGTAATTACATTTGCGCCCTGTCATTCGCTTCGCTTGGCGACTTGGCTGGCATTTGGTTCATGGCGACTTGGCTCGCGTTTGGTTCACAATTGGCGACATTTGCGCCCGGATAACGGAAAAGTACCTTAATTAGCCATGGAGCTAATTATTATTGAAAGCATTAAAATGGGTATCACAGTATTTTTGCCATAGATATACAGCTCTGAGATATTTCAAATTTTAAATCAAATAGATTACTTAATGCAGGGGTTTCAGGTGCAGCATAAGTTTCTTTAAGTGTTACAGAAGTTTTGTTGGAAAACATAAAGAAATCTGTCTGCTTATGTAAATTCATGATGTGGGCAAGCGTATAAATAATCAACATAGTGTAAAAAAAAAAAATTGTGAATTTATGAGTACCTAAATTTGTAATACTTTGGAACTTATTATTGGTTTTTTTAACCATATATTTTGCTTGAATAGAACATTTTTCATATAATTCAATGTTTCAACTAATTTCTTTATTATAATCTTTTTAAGTTTGTCTTAAGAATACATATGTGTATCAGTAGTAGTATACATATATATATATGTGATATTTTAATTTTTTAACTTTCCTAAATAATCTTAATGACACCTCATTTTAAATACTTCTACTTTCATCATATTTAACCCACTACAACTTTCTTTTCTAATAACGAGTTCTAAAGGGGAAAATCCCTCTTCTGGGTACTTAAGCGTTCTGCGCATTCATTTCGGCCCTTTTTTTCACGCCAGCATGTAAGCTTTCAACAACAACGCGCCGCTCGGGCGTAAACTTCGAAATTCTGGTCATGGAGCTGCAAACAAATTAAATACTTTACTTATGAAGAAATAAAACCTGATGCCTAAATAAAAGAAGATACAAGCAAAAATATCGTCTCTTCCTTGATGAAAATGGACTACCTTTCACTTTTTTAAAGCCTGATCTTTCATATATATATCAGTAGGAAGATCTATGTCATAAATAATTCATTCCAGAATAAAAATTTATTTATATGCATTTTACATAGATGAATTAAATTTTATCCTTTTTATGATTTGTTTATATTTTTGCAGTAGAAATAAGTGCTGTACATTATGTTGGGAAGAGGGAGATGGACTGTTTTTCCAAACAATATCGCTTATCAATTTCATTGCAATAATCAGCAGTAAATATTGTAATCTGTAAAATAAATATTGTAATCTGTAAAATCAGTTTCTTAGCATTTTGCTATATTTTCAAAAGTATCTTTTGTGCATGAATAAATGGGAGTTTCCTTTATAATGAACATAAACTTAATTCTTATTTCTTTCTCCCTTTTCTAGGATGTATTTGCTCTGTTTGTTGTAAATGGTTTTCAACAAATTCAACTCTTAAAACTCATAAAGTTTGGCATCACAAATCGGAATTTCCGCCTTTCAAATATTGCTGTAGCAGCTGTCCATATGCTACCAACAAGTGTTCGAACCTCAAAAACCATATCATTGTCCATTTGCCTGGGCGACCTTATTCATGTAAACAATGTGGAAATGGTTTCAAAACATTGTCCAGTCTTAATCATCATATACTAATTCATACTGGAGAGAGATACTTTACTTGAAAACTTGACCTATAAGTTTTGGTTTCTTTATGGATTGTGTATTCAATATTCTTTTAGATGTGTGGAAAACACATTTTTTTGTGAAATTAATATATGAATGTTTTATTCTGTTCAGAAAACTGTCATAGAGTAAAAGTTTGTTGACCTCTCACTGTCTACATGTATACCTTTTTTGAAATGAATAAAATTCAAGCTTGTTTTTTGTGTATCTGTTAGGAAAATATGTCATAAATTTCTTTGTGCTTATTTATCTAATATTTTTCCATTCCTCGTATTCATCCTTTTAATTTATGCAATTCAATAGAATCAATTATAATGTTTCATCCATGTCCCAGATGCTATTTACTAATTATTTGACTGCATTTATATCTGTAAGCAGGTTTTTTTTTCCCCGTTCAGTGTTATTAGTTACAAAGTACCTTTGTCTACAAGAATTTGATCATGTTTGTGATTTCTAACACCAAATTCAGAAATAAATAATACGAAGTTTTTTTCCCAAGATATTTAAACAATACATCTGTATTCATTTTTCAATGAAGATGATAGTGGACTGAGATAAACAAAAACATTTTTTCTACCCAACTGTTTAGACCTTGCAAAATATCAATTATTGATAAGAATTGGCTTTTAACCACATATATTCATGATTATTGATATTATTTTCTGGTTTAAAAACTATATTAATAAGTAACTTCAGTACATCTTTCTATATAATCGCTTTTTGTCATTTTGCTAAGATCAAAAGGTAGTACTTATATCTCCTATACCTTTTTTGTTTATTTATTGTTCTGAATTTTGATTTTTGAATTTGTTAATATTAATTTCTAGCTTAGAATAAATGCTAAAAATAAATAAATGCATTGAGATGTATGTATAAATTGATAAGCATATGTTTACATGCTTACTTTCCATTTGCAGATGCCATATGCAAAACATGTGGAAAATGGTTTACTTCCAAACACACTTTGCTGAAGCACAGGATGTGGCATCACAAATTGGAATTTCCGCCATTTAGACACAACTGCAACAAATGCCCTTATGCTTCTAATGTAAAAACTAGTCTTGTGCATCATGAAGTAGTTCACTTTGAGGATCGTCCATATAAATGCAAATACTGTGGATGTGGATTTAAAGCTCTTAACAGTTTGAATAATCATGTTATAATTCATACTGGTGAAAAGCTCCTATATCATCAGTAGGGGAAACATATTTTTTCCCCTTATAAGAGCCTGCCTCTAGAATTAACTGTGTATAGCTGGTGTTTTATCTTTTCTCTTTGAATACATAATATGGTTACTGTGTTTTACAATTAATGATTCACACTTCCTTGCATTTCCAAATATACTCTTATTGCAAGTAGCCTTTTGCATTTTATTGTATTGTGTATTTTTTTAATGTACAGATTTCAAAAGAAAAATTAAAATCTCCACTCTGTATTAAGTAAATGGACATTTTGCATTTAATTTCCTTTTTTGAATTTTCAGTTTTATTATTTTAGAAATTCTAGCTGTTTGTTAATGAGATCGGCTGCTGTTTTTGGACGGTAAATGCAGAAATTACTCAAACTATGTTATCATATTCTTCATAATGCTTGAACTAATATATTCTTCATAAATAATAAAAAAATTACTCTTATATCACAATTTAAAAATTACAGATAAACTTTTCTTATTGTTAGTGACTTTTGTTACAATGGTAGTTTTAGATTAGTCGCACAGACAAAACATGTTTTATTAAAGCTGATCTTCATTCTCTAATTTATAGGAGCTTGTTAGTTTCATGTGGTGGTTGTCTCTATCTTTTTAAAATATGCTTTACTCAGAATTTGTTTATACATTATTGCAGTATTCCATATAAAACAAAAAGAAAATGTGCTGGCCTATATCTAAAGAAAATGTTATCTTATGTTCAGTTTATTAGTTGTAGTTATTGTGTGACTTGCCATTAATGGTGTTTTGCTCATACTACTTTAAATAAGCTGTGTACATGGTGGTATTAGTCCGATTTCTCAAATTTTAAATTCAGTTGCAATTTGTATATATCTACAAATAAAAACTGTAATTTTCAGATGTATGCTGGTATATAAATCTTATCCATGTAAAATTTTATCTCACAGATTTAAAATTTTGAATTATTTTTATAACCACATGATAATTTATAAAGAAATGGAGTGTTATATTTTCTATGATCATTGATATTTTAAGAAATTGAAATATTAAGAAAAGCTGTTATATTTTTATTTTTTGCTGCTGAATTTTATCTCGTTAATAGTGATAGTTAAATTAATTTGAACCATTATGTGTTTATTAAATTACTTTTTAATTATAAAAACTGACGTCCTTAATAAAGTAGTGGAAGTATATTTATAAAAGAGTTTTGTCAACTTTTTTATCTATTCAAATTACATATTTTATTTTTTTATTATCCAGTAATTCTGATTTCACATTCCTTTGCATACTTTCTGTAAAATTCACCATTGTAAATATTTTAATACTCTTTTCTCGTTCTTTTTAATTTTTCCTTTTCTAAATTTAGTTCGGAATATACTTCTCAATGAAAGAAATTAGAATGCTTTGTAAATTTTTAAAAAATCTTTTTCAATGTAAGTTATGTGGCAGATACAGCTTCTGATATGTTAAATTCCATGAATTAATGAATCTCTCTACTAATAATAAAGGAGAATATGCCTGTGTGTGTTGGCGCTCTACAGGACAGATCTCTGGACCTAGAACTATGATATTTGGCACAAATATACTTTAGAAGGTGGGAATGTGCACCTTGGAGCCCTTTTTTGAAAGTTTAATTAATTAAAAACATTAAGCGAAATTTTGGCTCTTTTCTTTAATAGCTTCCGAAGATATTTCAAACAAAAATAATTTTTACACCATCTGAAAGTGCAAAAAATTACCTTTTCAATGATATTAATTAAGTTGCTGTACAACTTTTTCACTAATTTTAATAAATTTTTAAATATATTTTTAAGCGTAATTTAAAACAATACTTTTCATTGTTGCAATGAAATTCAAACCATTTTCATTGTTTAAATAAATATTTAATTGTGTGTTTCTCTTCTATTGGTGAAAGCTAATTAATTTACTTTCTTTTTTTATTTCATCAATTTTACTCTGAAATCTGTAATCAAAGCCCTTTAAGATATTATATTAGGAAATACATTCAGTACGCTGAAAGATGTTTCAATTCTTTTTATCAGTATGTTTTAATAGAGTTAACATGCTGCTAGATGTAAAATGTGCTGCATCATTTTAATATTGAAATCAAATGCATATTTTTCATGAGGAATTAGAAAGTGAATTTTACATCGACAGGAGGCAATTAGATGTTACATGACACAGACTGCTACTTAGGGACGTTCATGTAGACGTTGAACAAAACAGATACAAGGCCACTAAAAGTGCATGGGTAAAATGTATATCACAATTTAAAATGATTCGTTAAGGGAATCGTGAATATCAAATTATGCTTAAGTGATTCAACTGAAATTAAATTCCCAGTGAACAAGCTAATCTTGGTATTTTATCTTGCTACAACAAGTTGTGTTGCTAGATAAACTACAAGCTATTTGGTATCTTGAAATTATAATCCCGGCGAAGATGGCTAATCTAACAATATATGACATTTAACATTTTATGAATATTAATATAATTCCAAATTTTGCCAAATTATAGGGATATATAATTTTTTTTTCTATGAATGTTGTAAGTTTATGATTTTTTCTTTCTATTTTAGGAAACATTTGTAAAATTTGTAACAAATGGTTTTCTTCTCCTTCTCTTCTGTCAAAACACACATTATGGTATCACAAATCGGAATGTTACAAATACAACTGTCAGATGTGTCCATATGCTACCAATGTGAGTTCAAATTTACAAGCTCATGCACAAGTTCATTTGCCTGATCGCCCCTACAATTGTGATTACTGTGGAAATCGATTTAAAGCTTTGAATAGCCTAAATCATCATTTATTGATTCACACGGGCGAAAATCCTATGTCAGTTTCATATTATATCTGTAGATGAATATTGGGAAACTTTTTATTTACATTTGTGCCTTCGCTATGTATTAATTTGCATATTTTCTTTTATCAAATTCGTCATAAAAAAATATGATCCAATGTTTGTTTCCAAAATGAGAATTATGAGTGACAAATTTGCGTTTTCTTTGTTATTATTTTGATTTTTTCATACTCTATGTATGTTAATTGATCTTTTTAAAGAATTTTTCTTAATTACTTGTTTGTGCTTTTTTAAGTATAGTAATATCTCATTTTTTTCTGAGAAGGTAAATTAACATTTGTTTGATTTGTAAATTATTTTTTTATTTTCTAAATATGCTTTCAAATGTTATTTGGAATTAATAAATTATTGAATGAAAATATTTCATATAAATTTCTATTAAATGTCCTGTTATAATTGCTACTTTTTCTTTCTTATTTGTTTCATTTCATTTTTTTTTCCATTTTTGATTCTCACAAATAGTAAAATTTGTTGTAAAAGAGAAAAACAAAAAGTATCTTGATATTTCCCTCCGAGAAATTGTTTTATATATTTCATTTCCACTTTCAAAATTTTGAAAATCTTTCTTAGCTGTTAATATTAAGCAAATTATTATATATGTTTAAAATAATCATTGAAATTTTGGTTTTTATATTTTAAAACATACAATTACAAAATACAAAGACACATACAATTTGATAGAATTTTTATTGAGTTTGTGCCTTTTGAAGCTATTGCCTCCGAGAAAAGCATGGATTTGAGGATTTTTTAAACTATTCTTTGAGCAGCAATCATCAACTCATCCATTTTGATTACATCTGTGAAGAATTTCCAACAAAAAGAACTAGAACCTCGCCTTCTGGATATTGTGTATTTGGTTATTCTAGTGCAGAGACTCCTAACCTGTGATATGCATACTAGGGTGGATCGAAAATTTTTTTTCAGAATTTCAAATCCTATCTATACGGAAAAGATGTTCTATGGTATATACATAAATGGAAAAATAAAATAAATTAAATTTTAGGTTAAGCACTGCCGCAAGGGGGATGAAGTTTAGGTATTTGAGCCTTTTTATGGTAAAAAGTCCAAGTGATTTTTGTTAACGTGAAACAGACATTTTAGTATTTTTTAATGTTTATTGCAATAAAAAGACATATACTAAATGGTTACAAGAAAAGAACTTCAGATACATTTAACAGCTTCTTTAGTATTAAATCAAGAAAAAAACGTAAAAAACCGTCAAAATTACAGTGGACGGTAATCATGTTTGATGTTGAAAACTGGAATCAGGTTTCATGATTTCAGGCGGTTTCTTATAAACCCGTCCCTTCTAGATGGTCAGCAGCTGCTTCTGTGACTACTTTGACTATTCGTTCTATAGCTTGAGGGTGGCAGGGAAACTCCTTGATAGTAGGTAGTATTGCCTCCTGAATGATTGCTGGGTTTACTATTGCTTCTGCAATCATACCATCACTGAATCTTTCAGTAAGTGGAGATTCTGTCACATTTTCCCACTTTAATCAAGTCCACATAATCCATCGCACAAATATCAAAAGCTGATAAATTGAAGATACGGATATTATTCGTTGCAATGGTTGTGGTTGCAGCAGACCGTTTGACTTCGCGTGCTTTCAGAATTCTTTGAAGGGCTAATTCCCTTATGTGATTTCTGTAGTCAGCTAGTATTGCTATCAGGACATTTTCAGGATGGCCAAAAACTCAGTTTTTTTTAATAACAGGGTCTATGACATCCTTCAAATCACTCTACAAATAACGCGATAGATTGATTGATTGATGCAAATGTTATGTGCCCCATAGATTAATGATGGTTTTGTTTTGATCTTGGACCACATAGACCATGGACATCATTAATGTCAATAAAGCCTCGGATAGATTTTTGTGAGCTACATAGAGCCTGAGAATTCTGTTCGCGGTTGTAGGCAAACTTTTCCAGGATTTCCCTTCGACAGACTTTATCTGCAATGTCCGCAGTTTATGGCTTCACAAATTTCCATTAAGGACAGTTGATCAGTACTTAAGTCTTTCTTGTTAGTCACTTCACATAGCATGCATTCTATTGGCGTGGATGAAACTATAAGTAGCGTCTCGCATCCTGCCAACGATTTTCTTATTTCGACAGTGAAACTTCGGGGCCCAGTTGTGGTTCCATCCACGTGCGCGAAAAGATGACGTAGAGGAAGCTCTTTGGCGTGTAACTGGCACACAAACCATTGTAGAGGACTATTCAGGATCAGTTCCATGTTGCGTATAATATCACCTTTGACACCTGTTGTTCCGTCGCAACCAACTTTGTTACATCTATGTCGTTGTCAACACATGACTAAAAAACTATATATGTGATTTCCAATGATTTGCGCTCTCCTGAAATTTACAGACACGTGGCCGATGCAGTCAGAGCCAGGTTCTTTTATCAAGCTTATGTGTTCTTCTATTATGACTTTTTTTCTGTTGTCTTCCATTGATAGAGTCCTGTCTTTTCGCCCATCGAAGTATAAACCAAACTGGTCATGGTCATACTCTTTTATAACTGACTGAGACAATAGAGTGCTTCTTACCTTAGTTCTCTCACGCTGAATTTTATTTCTGTCAACAACGTTCAAAACATTGCTTTCTGAGATAATACCCACATCTTGAAGCGCAGCTGACACGATGGCAGCACCTGCTCGGTCGGAAATACCAAATGGGTCCAATGTTCTAGCTGCAGCTGAAAATTTGGTCACTACAGGTGTGACTGTGCATGGGGAAGATTCCATTAAGTACACTTATGGAGGGGTGGGAGGATAAAGCAGGAAACAAAAAAGATGGGATTGCCTACTGCTCTAATTGTTTAACCGGACTGATTCGACTGTATGAGGAGGGGGAGCTGAGTCATAAAATGTTGCAATGTACATTATACTACTCATTAATCATCACTTTTGGTTATTTATATTGCACAAAAAACAATTATTTCGAATCCAAATATATCAATCATCAAAATTAAGTATTTTTCCATTTTTTTTTTCGAAAATTCGACACCCTTGCGGCAGTATCAAATTTTTAATTTAATTTTTTTATCATTTTTCTCTTAATAACCATACCATAGAACATCTTTTCTGCATAGGTAGGTTTTGATTAATAATAATTTTTTTTTTCTCCATAGTAGAACGATCCACCCTAATGCATACCTCTGGGGGTATGCAAAGGACCAATTGGGGGAGTACTCAAAATCGGTAATGGCAGGCACAAGAAAACATAAATTATAAAAAAGTTACAGAATTTTGTTTCCCAAAAGTCCTGTGAAAAGTAAAAGTGAAAGTTGTGCAGTCTAAAGCCTACGCTCAAAATAAGAAGAAAGAAAGATAAAGGAAACCTGGTGAATAATTGATATATTGTCTTCACCAGCCCCGATTATGCATGAATCATCAATGTCTTCACGAAATCTGTAGCTTCACTAAGCAACACGCTGCTGCATGTTTTATTTATTTTTTCTTTTATTTAGATTTATTAATTAAGCTTATTAATTCGAGTAATCCGATTCTTCAGCCCTTAATATTATTGAAAAAGTCTTCTCTGCGTAGACAGATGGTAAGAGGGAGGATATGACAGTAAGGGTAAACGAGGGAAGAAAGGTTGGGAAACCCGGCTCTAGTGTCACACAAATTGGGTCAGGATTGGTCTTTGCCATATAAATGATGAGCACTTGCATCGGCTCTGTTTTTTCAGTTCAACCCATCATTTTTTACCGAGCTTCATTAATCCAAGATTAAATTACAAAGAGAATCAGTTACTGTCAAAAATCATTAGATAGACCCACGGCAGTTAAAATACAGGGTTAGCCTAAATGATTCATCGGGTTTCAAAACACTGTGTATTGAGAGGTATACAACCTACAAAGATGGGTGATACATGACAAGATACACTCCTCAAGTTTAAAAGCCCGCCTCATGGCTTGCATGCTCGCTAGATGGCAGGCCTGTAGCGGCACTGTACAAGATGGCGGCAATGCAGGAGAAGAGTTTTTGTGTGTTGGAATATGCGAAGTGTTCTTCGGCTACTAGCGTTCACCGTGCATTCCTACGCAAATACAGAAAATCATTTTGCGTTGGTCAATTCCAATTCGTGAAGCTGTTTGTCTATGTAAAGGGAAAAGCGCGGGGTGAGCGTGTGTCTCGGAGGAAATCGTGGAGCGCGTGAGACAGAGCTTTGTGCGCAGTACACAAAAATCAACCGTTCGTGCAGACTGTGAATTGGGCATTCTGCAGAAAACAGTGTGGAATGTTTTGCGTCAGTGTTTGCATTTCAAACCCGACTGTTTGCAATTGTTACAACACCTGACTCCAGATGATTATGCCCGCCGATTTGATTTTTGTACCCGAATGCAGCAAGATGATGATGACTTGGCAGGGACATTGATATTCAGCGACGAGGCGACTTTCCATGTGTCGGGAAGGTGAATCGTCACAATGTAAGAGTGTGGGGTACTGAATTGCCGCATGTCATTGTGGAGTAGGAAAGGGATTCACCCAAAGTGAATGTCTTCTGTGCCATATCAAAGATAAAGCTGTATGGGCCCTTTTTCTTTGTCGAGCAGGTGGTGACAGGTTTCTTGTACCTGGATATGTTGCAGTTGTAGTTGTTTCCACAACTGACTCCTCAAGTTTCATCTTTCAACAGGTTGGGCTCCACCTCACTGAAGCACAATTGTCCGCGACTTTCTCAACAGAGAACTGCCACATCGCTGGATAGGGTGCGCTGGTCTGGATGATGTTCCTCTGTTGCCATGCCCCCCCCCCCAGGTCGCCAGATCTCACGCCATGTGATTTCTTCCTGTGTGGTTATGTGAAGGACAAAGTTTATGTACCCCCAATACTAACAACGCTGCAAGTACTGCAGGAACGCATCACTGCTGCTGTGACAGAAACATGCTGTTGACCGTCTGGACAGAACTGGATTACCGTTGGGATGTGTGATGAAAGACGCACGCATTGATCATTTGCAGTATGTACCGGAAACTTGGTGAGTGTATGTATCTTTTAATGTATCACCCGTCTTTGTACGTTGTATACTTGTAAATAAACAGTCCTTTGAAACCCGATGAATCATTTAGGCTAACCCTGTATAATATTTTTCATGCATGGTAAAAATTGTCATAATGAGGATAGATGGTGTCACCCTAACAACACAAGGCACTCTGATGGATCTACTTGAATGTAATCCAGCAAGCAGGATTAAAAAAATTAAACCGTTATTCCATGAAGATTTCTGCTGAACACTAAGCACAGGTAACAAAACTAAACAGCATTTGTATAAATTAACAACACAGATCACTAATAAATATCAGTAAGAGCATTTTCAATAGCGTTCAGCGTCAATTAACCCACCAGCTTACACTGTGGTCAAAGCTCTAAAGACAACTGCCTCATCGTTTAATCCTTTCTAAGATTGTGGCAAATATACTTGGCACAAAATTCATGGATTTTCAAATGCAATTTTTAAAGTCGGTGTAAGTTCTCACCAAATTTTTCGATGAAAAATTTTAGACGCTAAAAAAGCCCTTGCCGAAGCTACCCTCCTAAAACATCCAATTCCTGGTGCTCCTTTAAGTCTTTGGACTGATGCATCTTTATTTGCAATTGGTAGCTCTTTAAATCAACTCTCAAATGGGACCTGGGAAACCATTGAATTTTTCTCTATGAAACTTTCAAAAATTCAAACAAATTGGTTAGCCTATGACAGGGAACTCCTGGCTATTTCTTCTTCCATCAAAAAATTTCGACACATGCTGGAAGGTAGGGAATTTTCAATCTACACCGATCAAAGACCCTAACTGATGCCTTCAAACAAAAGCTCGATAAATGCTCACCTCGCCATTTGAGGCATTTAGACTTTATATCGCAATTTTCTACCGATATTCGGTACGTTAAGGGAACAGAGAACATTGTTGCGGATGCTTTGTCTCGCATTGAAATTCATGCAATTTCGAACAAAATTTTAAATTTTCATGAAATATCACTTTCACAGTTGAACGATTCTGAACTTTAGAAGCTTCTTACCAGAAATCGTGTAATTGAAAAACATTATTTTCCTTTAGAGCATGTAGCTTTGTATTGTGATGTATCTACAAATTCACCACGTCCATACATTCCTAAATCTTTTCGTTCAACAGTTTTTGAAAATATTCATAATCTTTCCCATCCTGGCATTCGAGCAACTAGGAAATTAATTACTAAACATTATTTTTGGCCTAACATGAATTCATTTATTAAAGATTCTGTTCAATCTTGTCAAACTTGTCAGCGTTCTAAAATTCAAAGACATACTAAATCTCCCATAGGAATTTTTTCCTTGCCATATGCTCGATTTGCCCACATTAATATTGATTTCATCGGTCCACTTCCACCATCTGATGGTTATACGTATTGCATGACAATAATTGATCGTTTCACCAGATGGCCGGAAGTTATCCCTACTACAGATATTACAGCTGAAACAACTTGTAAAGCCCTAATTCATAATTGGATTCCTCGTTTTGGTTGTCCTGTAACTATAACTACAGATCAAGGTAGAAACTTTGATTCACATCTATTTACACATCTGAATGATATCCCAGATAGCACGTACGTTTGCAGCAAGTTTGATTTTTTGCTTGATATTATCTTGTCATGGCAAATTTGACACGTCAAACTTGAAGCGAAATTGTGGCAAACTTACAATGCAGAATCGCCACCCTCGCTTGCAAAACGAGTTTGCACAAGTTCGCCGTGACAACTAGCGCCACCCCTCCTTGCAATGCAAGCTTGCTGCACGTTTGCAAAACAAGCTTGCTGCAAAGATGATAGCACAATAAGAGATAATTATCTTTGTCTCTGTTTTAAAAAACATCCGATTTTTAATAGCAACCTAGACCGTCCTTCTTTTCATTAATTCAATAAATCAATGATAATTTGTGAAAAAACTGACTTTTTTATAAAAAAAATTTTGAAACATTTTCCATCTTTTTACTAAATATAGAACTCGCTCTTTAAAGAAAACTATATCGCCTTTTTCTTAATGTTGAAATTTTAACGTTTATAAACAAAATTAAACCTAAAAAACAGTCAATGTTTGTTGAAAATAATAACTTACATTTTGTCCCATTTTAAAAGTAATTACTTTTGAAACCTAATTTCATAATTTATTCTACTAGCAAAACGTAGTTATTAGCGAAAATCGCTCTCTCTTTGATTTCAAATCATGTTCTCAACACAAAATTTTAAAAATTAATGAAATCAAGAAAAGAGTTTAAAATAAATCGTACGAATCGAATCGAACGACCCAGGTAGCACAAAATATTGTCTTATATCATAAAATTCGAGAAAGTAATATTGTACAATATTTTTTTCAATATTGAAACAGTGTAAAACGTAAGACTTTTTCAATACTGTACAATGTTTTTTTCATAATATTGGATAATGTCATATAATACTGTATAATATTGTACCATATTAAATAATATTGTACTATACTGAATAATATTATATAATATAACATTATAGTGAATATTTTAAAAATACATTTTAGAAGCATGGAAAAATATCAATCACTTAATTCCGAACAGCTGAACTTCTGGTTAGCACTTGGTTATTTTTTGAACACATCTACTTACAGGAAGCTTTGAACCTGAAACCTTCTGTATCCCAACCCGAAGCCGTACCCCTAGACCAGCGAGACTTCCATCAGCGAGCATAAATGATGATAATAAAATGTAGTTACAAAGTTCGGATCTCTACGAAATTTCATGTTCATTCACAATTAAGGCTTGTTTCGTAGAATTTTAAAAATGCCTTTTCCCAAGAGATGGCGCTGAAGTTTACTAGGCTGTGACGTCATCTTTTTCATCAAATTTTTAGCTTTTTTGCCAAGAAGGAAATAAATGGTACTTTCTGGCACCTGAAAATAACTCAAGGGTTCCCTACCCTCATAAAAAAACCCGCAAGGGCAGTTCTTTCACATTACAAAAAGAGGAGAACCCCCTTCGCCTACGGCAAGAGGGTCGGGCTCTGGTTTGAGAGCAGGTCAGTCAAATTCCCGTTCTGTCAGAAAATTGTTTGAGAAATTTTTCTCCAGCTAGTTTTTCAGTCCATCTTATCCTTATCCTATCCGTCCTATCTGAAAATCCTGAACAAATAATGTTTCGCTAACAGTATTTTATGCTTCTAGAATGACAGTGTACTGAATTAAAATTTAAATCAATAATATTAGCCTTCCTTGTTTAGAATTTCGTGTTATTTAAAAGCAATAACAAGCAATCTATATATAAAAAAAAATCAAATTCGCTTTTCAGCAATCAAACCACTAAAACGCTTAATAATTGGCTAAAAACCAAAATAACACTCACTTGGGAGAGGGGGGGGACTTAACAAAAATATATAATTGCATTCCGCACACCTCTAAAATTATTGAAGAGCTTCTCTTGATTTAATTCTCATGACAAGGCTCCATACCTCCTAACACAACCCAAATTTCTTTTATCTTTACGACAATATTTGTAAGATACACTTATATGATCAAAAGTATCCAGACACTTTCGGATTTTCACACTTTTTAGAGCTTCTCAGGAAAGACTAGACCAACTGCCCTTACACTTCGTCCATGTAAAAAATAGACTCTAATTCATATTTTACTGTGAAAATTCGGTCACGAGGGCATTTTAGGTATCCGACTGTGTTCGGAGACATTTTTTCGAAAAATAACTTATATATATTTTTTAATGTTATTTTCAACTGCATATGTTTTAAAACTATGAAAATATTGTAAAATTAGGCTTTCAAAATAAGAAGGCTGATAATGGTTTACAAATTTCTTCAATGGTTTTATTTGCTGTGCACATTGCTTACATGGATTTTTGTAAAAATAGCAAGTTTATTCTGGTAAATAAACTTGCTAACTAATGGTTTTTCTTTAAAAATCCCATATTTTTTCACATTTTATTTTGCTTATAATATACAAATTTTTCCACGAAATAATACGAAACTTATAGAATACGTGACAATGTGTTAGAGAATTATTCCATTAAAATTTGAAGTTCATGCTAATATAGTATCACAATTTTCTTCTGTAATATTTTACAAAAGCACTTATATCTCTATATGAACATTTTGGAGTAACTTCCATATTGCAAAGTTTCATCCAGTTATGTATATTAAATCATATTAATTATAATATTAATCAGTGCGATGAACGTAAAATCAAAAGTTATCATACTCTAATAGCTCTAACTCTAATAAATAGAGAATATATTTTTTTAATTTCAACCCTAAATAATTTAGATGTTGGTGAGGTGGAGGAAAGTTTCACGTCTATAAGGCGCGTGGCTAGTTATGACGTATGACGCTTATCTATTGGTTTTGCAATAAAGAATTTTTTAGGTGTGCACTTATTTGGCACACGAATAATATGACCTGCCCATCCTATCCTGTGTAATTTTATAAATTTAATAACATCAGTATAGTTCAAACACTTACACAGTTCATGGTTATATATTCTTAGCCACACATCATCCAACTCTATTACATCAAAATACTTCTTAAATTTTTCTTTCAAAAGTTGCTAAAAGTGTTATTTATTTAATTATTTTTTGTCTCCGTGTCATAGCTTAAGTATCTAAAACATAAGGTTCCCGCCAGTATAAATACAGAAAAAATTTTTAAAAGAAAGATCAGAATGAAGGCGAAAACTATAAACAATATATTTTTCCACTAATTTTTTTTAGACAGATTCATCTATATTTGCAAAACAGGAGTGGCATTTCATACGAATTAAAATTTGAGATAAAGGATTTTTCAGAAGTTATTTTTAATAAAATTAAATCTACTTAAGTTTCTATTTAATATTGTTGATTACGGATAAGTAAAAAACAAGAAATGTTTTCAAGTCGGGACAAAAAAAATGATTAGAAACTGTTTTTTTCAAACAGCCACTGATGTTAAAGGCGTAGGACTACTTTACTCACGTGACTCTTTTGTTTCTCGAAGTTTTTCGGTTTCTATTTGTTACTCGCGATAGTCTTTTGTTTCTCGAAGTTACTCGCGATACTCTTGTTTCTCGAAGTTACTGGTGATTCTCCTTTGTTTCTCGAAATTACACTCTATTTTCTTTTATTTCTCGATGGTACTCTCAATTCTCTTTGGTTTTTCTGAAATGCTAATGTATGTTAAATTGGCGAAATAAAATGAAACTAAGGTTACAATGAAAATTGTTTTATTTCTTCATAAAATATATTACAATGTAAATTCTTTTGTTTTGAATTCTTCAATCGTGCGTGGATATGTTACAATTCTGTGTAGGATCGGTCGATGATATGAAAAGTAACATGCATAATTTAATAAATCGGGACTAATGTTTCTTGTAAAAGTTGAATCATTATATGAATTTCCCGGAATACTAGGATAATTTGTTGGCACCATGTTCAAATCTAAATGCTTCTTCGTGAAACCGAACGCTTTCTCATTCCTTTTGACCTCTACATTAAAGTCACCCATGACAATAATTGGAACATCTTTAACTATATGAAACTCTTCATCGATCTAAAATAAGACAATAGTTATGTTTTCAACATATGTAGTTACCGAGATATAGAGGATCGCATCACCAATTCATGCGTATTTTTACCCAACTTTGCGATTCAGTAGTCGTTGCACTACAATTCCGATTTTCAATTTTTTTTCTAACTTCCGTTGCTACCCTTTATCTCTAAAATAAGACATCAGTTACGTTTTAACATATTTACCGAGATATAGAGGATCTCCCACACAACGTTTTATGTGTCTTTTTGGCATGTGAATCAAATTCCTTCCTGAGACCCCAATGGGAGAAACGTAGTCCTACGTTAAAAAAAAAAAAAAATCAGACGGCAATACGGGATTTACAGTCAGGACGGTACTGATACTTCTACTCGAATATTATATACTGATGACTGAAATGATATTTGATATTATATACTGATATTCCCGATTAGTTATTTTTCAGTAGAAATTAACTACATTATGTAAAAGTTTAAGCACAATTCAGTAAGTGTTTTTTTCTTTCATAAAATTGACTAGTGGAGTTTTATAACAAGTAATTGAGAATATTACAAGAATTCCATAATTAAAGATGCGTTGATTTGTTGATTAATAAAAAGATTTCATAAGATTATAAAAATTCTAAATTTTTGATGCAGCTTAAATGGTCTAACTTCTCGATTCGCTTCAAATTTCAGAATTATTTCACCCTCTGTTGCTTCCTTTGATCCTTCCCTTTAGTTTATAATTCATAATTATGAATATTATGCAATCTTGAAATCAATATTTTCTGGAATTTTCCACCGCGTGGCGTCATTCGTATGGAAAAAATGTAATTAAATTAATTAGTTAAGTGATATTTAAGTCCTGAAAATATTAAAACAATGCAGTGTCATCGAGAGCACATAAGTGTGCAAAATTTTAAAACTTTAGAACACCAGTGAGTGAGTGAAAAATAGATTTAAAAAATTCCATCTTTGCAAAAATGAAACAACTCAAGGTAAAAGGTATAAATAGATCTAAATTTTTAAAAAAGCAAAGAACAAAGTAAGTAATCAAAAATCTTGATAAAAAAATCAGGATACGTGCAAAAAGCATGAGCAACATGTTTTCTTTGTGATTTATTTTCGATAGATTAATCTGCATTTGTAACATTTGAGTGTCAATATTTCATACGTTAGAAAAGTTGGGATAAAGGAACTTTTTAAAGTTAATTTTTTTAAAGCTACTTTGTAAATTTTTTTTGTTACTTCCTTTAAAAAAACAGAGCCCGAGGTGGCCTGGTGGTAGAGGCTCGGCTTCTGGGCCGGATGGTACCAGATTCGAAACCTGATTCCATCTAAGAACCGCAATATATGTGGACCTAGTGTAATCTGGTCAACGAACGAATCGATGGTCAAACGTCCTATCATTGATGTGGTGCTGAAGTTCGGAGAGGAAGGTATCGGCCCAGGTATCGTCCTCGTCATCTGACCTCGGTTCAGAAGTGCCCCGATGTGGCCCTCCTGTTGTTTCAAAATGGAACGCAAATATATTGAATAAACTAAACTAATAAAACAGTTAATACAATAAGAGTCAATCTGAATTTCTGGATGAACGAGGATTCAAGGAGTTTCGAAATTATATTATGGACTATATTGCATTTATCTCCTAACGGATGCAGATGACAAAGAACTGCTATTCCTATTTCAGATGTGCTAACCGTACTAGCTTCGTCCTTTTAACCTACTACTGAATTTAGAGATTTAAAATTTTGTACTATCGATGACAGTACAGTGTTTTGATGTTTTCAAAATTAATTTCTTGTCAATTGATTAATTTAATCAAATTTTGATTCCATATGTGTACGTACGCGGCACGTCATTGCTCCTCCTATCCCGGGTTAAAGTTCAGAAAATGTATAACTCCAATAAGTATCCTATTGTCAAAATAATATTTCTTAAATAGGAAAAATTATTTGAGCATGCTTAATTTTGACGATTGAGAGTCTATCACAATTTTTAACGACCTAAGTAATAATTCTGTATGTAATATTCGTTGAATTTGAATAAAAAGTAATAGAATTGTTAACATCCTGAATAATAATAGAAGAAATTATGATACTACATTTTTCTAAAATGAATTATTGCATTATATGAGAGTGCAACTGATTGGAACTAGCTCAGTTTTTATTTTAAAGTCACATCAACAGGGAAAACTAAAATTACCTTAGCTCCTAATTGTATAACTGCGTACGAGTTATTAATTACATTTCGGAATATATCAAATTATCTAACAAATATTGTTTCAATAATAGCCAATAAAATCGCACTGAGGCACAACCGGCAGTTGTGGCTGAGGTGTGGTGTGGAGACCCACGTAAATACAAACAGAAGCCCTTTTTTACAACAATGAAACCAGGATCAATTACTCTCAAGCATATACATCCCCAAAAAAAGCAAGTCCCTTTTCAGCGTTGACCCCATGTGGTTAAACAGGGTTTCTATATTTTAAATTGGCGAAAGGAAATCTAGTAGGGACCAAACCGCCAAGTGAAAAAACCGCCAAACCTGAAATTTTCCCATCTTCACTGATTCGACTGAATCAGATGCAGCGCCCCCTAGCGAACAAAAAGAGTATTTTAATGATTTCAATATATTTATTCGGTTTATAATTATAATGAAGTATCAATGCAAATAAAATACTGCAATATATTGGGGGAAAAAGTACTTTCTAGATCTCCACAGAGTTTCAAAGTACTTAAACGTTTTTTTCCAATAAGAAATATACATTCGTAATTATTAATTGTATCCATCTTTGCGTATTTATTTTGACCTTCGTATAATTTTTATACAGAAACGGCTTTCAACTAATTGTAGAATAATATTTCTGTAACAATCATATGAAATTTTGTAATCATCAGAAAAATTTTTTCTACCCCAAAAGATGGGTTCGGTGGAGCCTTTCGCTTCATTTTTTCGCGAAGACAGCCTTAATCTGATTAGTTTTCTTAATTAAATTATCTTTCATCGTTACAATTTCGAGTTCAAAATGAAATTAGAAGTCAAAGAGGAAACGATTTTAGCTCTTATATCTAAGTTTGCTAATTTAATAAATTAAGGCAATAAGGTTGAAAAGTAATTATGATAATATGTCTGAAAGGTTTTCAAATAATTTTGAAATTTATTTATTCCTCTTTCAATGACAAGACGCCTTTAACATTTATAATAACAGTATTGATTGAAAATCAAATACAAGATTCGCAACAATAAATCACGTGCATATTTTTACGATGAGAATAACACTCAATTTTGTTTCACAGAACAAATAGATAATCCAAATGTGAGAGCTGTTTTATAGTTAACTTCATTAGCTGAATGCGGACCGCCTTTTATATACAGTAAAACTAAATTATTGTGTAAACATTATTATTCAAATGAACATTTGTAAAATACCTTTTCAGTCATATTATACAATGCTGATTAATATAGTGTTACGGTATTTTTGTGCTGCCATCTGTCGACCGTAAGAATAACTTCACCTTAAAATATTGAACAATGCTGATTAATGTAAAACTCATAATATCTTTTTCGCTGTATTGAATAGTATCATATAATATTCAGCATCTTAAAGAATAATTGTCCCAGTGGAGTTTTTTGAAATAAAACAAACAATCGAGTGATATTCTGAGTTAAAATGAAGATTTTTTATAAAAAAAATGTTTTTATATTATTTGTAAAAAATTAGTTTCTCGGAAATACTGATGCATACAATATAATACTTTGTTACGGTATTCAGTGTACCTCGGTGTTCATAATATTGTATAACATTGTGCAAATATTATATAATATTTCTGCTCTACTGGGGGAAGTATTAGCGAAATCTATCTTCTCCTCTCAGAATTTATCTGGCTGAGTGGGTAGAGCGTCCGCTTAGCAAGCCTAGGTCGCGAGTTCTAACCCGAGGTTGTGTTCGTACTCTGTTTTTGCTATGTTTGCAATGAGTTTGACGTGACAAGCTTGCTGCAAGTTCGTCGCGTGGTGACTTCGAAGCTGACGTTAACGTGCTGCAAGCTTGTTTCAAGCTTGCACTCTTGTCATGTCAAATTTGTTGCAAGCTTGCAGATTTTGCAGAGCAAGCTTGCTGTAACTTTGCTCCAAACTAAAATTGCTATCTGGGATTTTAGGCACCAACCGCATACGTACAACCTCCTACCTTCCCCAGTCTAATGGACTTCTGGAACGTTTCCACAGGTATCTAAAAAGCTCTATTATAGCCCATAGTCAACCAAAATGGACTGAAACTCTTCCCATTGCTTTACTGGGAATTCGATCTGCATTCAAACCAGATATAAATGCAACATGTGCAGAACTGGTCTATGAAACAACCCCCAGATTGCCTTCTGATAACTTAAATTCAAAAAGTGATCTATCAACACCAACAGACACTTATGTATCGAAATTTAAATCAATCATGCAATCTATCAATCCAATTTCTACATCCAGGCACTCTATTCAACCTATTTATATCCATCCATCATTGCAATTCCGCTCACATGTATTTTTACGTGTTGACAGTGTAAAACCTCCTCTTTCACCTCCTTACACCGGTCCACATCCTGTAATTAGTAGAAAAGTGAAAACTTTTGTACTGAAAATAAATAATAAAAATATCACAGTTTCCATTGACCGTATAAAACCTGCATATGTGTTATCAGAGTCTTCAGACTCACTACTTTCTACACCTACTTCTACACATAAACTTGAAGATGCACCTTCTCCTATATATGCACCTGAAAATGGACGTCATGCCCATTTTCCCAAAAAACTTATTACTGTCATGTAATTTTTGCATGAACATATTTACGTATATATATTTTTGAAAACGGTTCTTTTCGCAACAATAATTTTTATATTTCATTGTGTTATTGCATCTGTGTTAAAATTTTTTTAGTGCATTAGAATCAGTATCCTACTGTATTAGCATTGTATCACTTTGTGTATACACTTTGTATGATTTGTATTTGTGGCCTTTTGTCGTTCTCCTTTTTCACTGGGAGATACTCCTGTAGTGATCGTAGCGACATCTGTATTTCTTGTAAATCAAAAGCGCTACCTCTCTACTATTTCAACTTCCACTCTCTGTTTACCTCTGCCGGGAAAATCGCCGTCGTATGTCAGAAATAACTGCGCACTAGCAGATGCGTGTGTGTAGTGTTGGTTATTAAATATTAAAGGATTTATTTTCGTAATGACTGATTTTATTCATCATATGAGTTACATAAACCTCTCAATCACCATAGATTTTTAATCAGTGACTAAAGAACCAGTAGACAGTTTTTAGGACTGAATGCTTCATTCTCGCCGTTCCATTGGTAACAATTTTTCCTCTAAAATATAAGTCGAAGGCCATGCAAATGAAAAAAAAAGAAAGTATTTCCTGCTTTGACTTTTTTTTTGCCTTTCTGTTTTCCTCTTGGCAGTAGAGATCAAGCCGACAACGCAAGCTTGCAGACTAGCGTCTCGATCCCAGTTCCTTTCCCTATGCGATGGGCGAATCCATCTCAAGTAGTAGTTTTCGCAGGTGGGGAAGTTTGACAAGGAGGGACACACTCGGAATCGGCTGGAAAGGTGCCTGGAATCCAGACGCTAATGATTAGCAAAGGGATAGGAAAACACCGTGCCGGGAAAGAGATTGTGGCTTAGATAATTCATGTGCTGAAAATAATGATATTTAGGAAGTGAATTACAGATCTATCGAAATTTTTGAATATTAACACTGTAGTTAATGATAATTTTCTGTTGCAATATCTTTCTTAAAAACAGCATTCAAAATCATATCGTGCACATAATTATAGGAGTTCATCTAAATCCTAAAAAATAAGTTTGACAGTATTTCTTATGTGTATTTGTAAATGGTAACAATTTACTCTAAGAATTCACAACATTATCTTACAAAGTGCCTATCCTCAATCACATAGAACTGTAAATATTATGACTGATCATAAATTTTAGTTTTAATAATTTTGTTTTGGAATGTATCAGCTGCTGCAATATTGAAGGTAATGTGTTTATTCTAAAGAAATTGTATGAAATAAAACAAAACAATATCCAATTTATTCTAGTTTGATCTCTTTATGTGGTGTGATCAGTGGCGATTCCAGGGGAGGAGCTATCGGGCTGCAGCCCCCCCCCCCAGAGCTAAGCCAAAAATCTTGATTTAATTTTAAATCACTACAACTGTTTAATCTTAATTTTCATTTTTAAAAAATAGTAATAACATCGTGACAACATTGCTTTCTGACTTGGCAGGCTCGAAAATTTTCCATTTTTCTAGTCATTCCACTTGCACTTGTAGCGTTGCCGCGGTCTAAAACATTTTTTGGCTAGTTATTTCATTGTATTTTATATTAAATTATCGAAAATATTGTAGTGTTCTTTATTATTCTTATAGTCAGGAGAGGAAAGCCTGTCAAGTTAAAGTCTTTTGACTTATATAAGCCATGAGGTTTGACATTCGTCACTACGATACAAAATTTTTATGACCTCAGCCCCCCCCCCCCAGACCCGAATCCTGGATTCGCCACTGGGTGTGATCATATTTAATCTTATATAATGCAAAGTTTTAAGTGAAAGTGAGTTTTAAGCATGTTAAACTCCTTTTCATGACAAACCTAAATTTTACGAAATTTCAGGAGATAAGCAAAGAGAAATTCCTATCTTGAATAAATAAAATGAGTTATTGATTCTAATAAAAGTTTTATGCAAAATTTTGTAAACCTGTGTTACCTATATCACTTTTATATATATATATATATATATATATATATATATATATATATATATATATATATATATATATGTGTGAAGTAAAACAGCTTTTTTAAAATAACTTTCTGCCACAATGTTTACTAGTTGTTACATCGTGTTATCTCAGAAAAAGTGAAGTTCGTGATTTTCTTTTCGCTTGTTTTTCAATGTATTTGTAAAATAAATTATACTGACTTTATCAGAACAGAAAATATTAATAGTATTTACTACCACTCTTACAAACTGCAAAACCCACCTAATGTAACTGAAATTACTGAATGCATGTTTAGATTTAATCTTTTATTCAGAGCCAGTACATCTGATAACTTAGATTCTATTGTACTTAAAACTACAGGGTTTTTAAAAATTCTTTTTAAATATAGATGTTGCATAACTCATCATAATTTTATTTTTTTCTACTTCTGTTGTTTCGATAGTATCTTGCTAAATATCTTTCTTCACCTACTCTAAAATGACATGCAAGTCAATTAACATACATATTATGCATTACCCAATTCTTTTGGAGATTCTCAACAATGTTGAATAAAGTTAAAAAGATTTTTTTATTTTAAGTCGTCTAACTTTTCTAGTTGAGTAATAAATGGCAATGAATACAATAAGTTTTACTAGTGAGCAGATAAGTCAAAGTATATAATCCATTTCTCAAAATATGATGAACCTTTTCAATATGCAAAATAAAACATGTTTCAACTAATTATCTAACTCACTTTTATACATATAAAAAAAAGTAAAACAGCATTAAAATGAATCTACAAAAAGTAAACAGTCTTTTTTAAGTATGGCCTGCAATAAAACAACTTGGTGTCACAATGTTTACTATCTGCTACATCATGTTATCTCAGAAAAAGTGAAGTTTGTGCTTTTCATTTCCCTTGTTTTTCAATGTATTTGTAAAAAAAAAATACATTGACATCAAAACAGAAAAGATTACTTAATTTAATTTAAAAAATGAGTATTAGACATATAGCTGATCATAAAAATGTAAAGGAAAGAAATTTAGCATTTTTTATTTTTAAGCAATTTGTGCCTTCACTGTGAAAGGTAATGGGCTATTTTTTTTCTCTAAATAAGTTATCATCAAAATGTAATTTAAATTGTGCATTTAATTTATAGCTATACATGAGTATTCAGGATATTCAAACTTCATAAAATTCAATATTACTTTCGAAGGTTGTATTGAATTACAATTTGTGCAAGAACCCTCATTATTTTGTTTATCTTAGGAATTTAGCTCTTCCAATGCCAATATCTTTGTGAATACTAATGATATTGAAGTTGGCCTATATCTGGTCAGTGACGGATTCAGGGTGTGGCTATCGGCTGCAGCCTCTCCCCCCCCCAGAGCTAGACCAGAATTCTTTATTTTATTTAAAATCACTACAGTTGTTTTTTTCTTAACCTCCCTTTAAAAAAAGTGAAAACATTTCTTCCTGGTTTTAGACGGGCTCGAAAGTTTTCCCACTTTTGTAGTCATTCCACTCGTATTTGCAGCGTTAACACGGTCAAAAACATGTTTTTGCTAGTTATTTCATTGTGTTTTTTGTTAAATTATTGAAAGTATTGTAGTGTTCTTTATGATTCTTATTGTCAGGTGAGTAAAGTTAAAAGTGTTTTGATTTACATAAGCCGCAAGATTTGACATTCGTCACGACGATACAAAACTTTTTATACCTCAGCCCCCCCGACCCAAATCCTGGATTCGCCAGTGTATCTGGCTCTTAAGTTATGAGGGAAAATTATGCTTCGTTTCGACCATGCACAGTAAAAAATTGCTCAATGTGTGGTTTCAATGTGAAATCAATGAACGTTAAAGGGTTAATTGCATTTTTTTTATGTCAAGCGTATATTAAAAAATTGTTTTTTGGAAATGTTTTTGTAATACAATTACAAAAACATTTAATATAATAATTAAAATTAATACAATTTGTCAATTTCCCTGAATTTTTTTATTCAGTTCATTGAAGTGCTGAATGATGTTGCATAAATAATATTAAATCATTTAATCAATCTATATTTGAAAATTCATCATAATTATTGTTTTTTCCTTCAAAATGAGCTTTATTTCTTGTAAGAAATTGGCAAACCGATTGACCGCAACTGATCCGTTGAATATTGTTGTATGTGAAAATCTCAGAATATTGGTACTCTATTTCCGTTAATAATTGTCGTTTATGAAGACCTCTTGCATTTACAGTAAATGCTCGATTATCCGGCATTCAAGTCTCCGGAAAGCTCAACTAACTGGAAAAAATTAGAAAATTAGTTTTTCTAAAAATTTTACATCCGCGCGCCCCTGCACGGATGTAATCTCTGGATCTATCTGGCGGATGTTACTCTGGTCTAGCTAACGAACGTTCCATTCACGCTGAATATTTATTTCTGGAATGCAACGTCCGCTCCGCACGGAGGGGCGTAAAAGGGAAAAAAAGCAATATACAGTTGACGTGCACAGACTTGTTTATGGGGGGGGGGGGATTCAAAAGAAAGGCGAGACCCAAAAAAAAAAAAAGTTCCTCATCTTTCGCCGAAAAACGAGATTTCAGTCACTAACAATTTTATTGCAATGGAAATGATATGAACTGTTGTGTGAGTTTTCTCAACGACAGCTACTCCCTACACTCCTTACTATTAAATATTGCATGCACCCCACGTTTTTCGTTTTAAATCTGTATGGGGTTATAAATATGTATGGGGATAGAAGAAATTATTTTATACTTTTTAGTCCGTTTTAAAAACGTGGTATATTAAAATTTTTATTGTATTTAAATAATTATTTTCTGCTTTTTAGTCTTGTGTGTGTGAAATTTGCAATCGATTTTAAACATCTTGACGAGATTATGACGGAGACATATGGAAAATTTCAGTTTCTCTTCACCTGATCATAAATAGAAAATTGTTATTTTCCTGAAAAATTAAGTTACGTGACGCAGAGACCTTCGAGATATAATGGAAGACGTACTGCGCATGCGTCATGCAAAATAATGAAATGACAGACAAGAAAGCGAATTAATATCTCATTGTCATCTAGTTCTGAGCTATGTTTAAAGTTTCAAGTCTCCATCTCATCGGAAAGTTAGTTTAAAATTCATTGCAAAATTTGTACCGAAGAAAGCGATTTAATAAAAACGTGGTAAAAAAAAGTTACAGGGACAGAGAGAATCTGTAAAAAAAAAAAAAAGCTCATGGGAGAGGTTACTCCAGATTGGTAAGTCTCTTTCTTTTCCTTTATTTATTTACTCTCCGATACCGACAGTTGTTGATTCCGATTACGTAATAACACGTGCGGGAGAATTGGAGGCGCGCCGTATTGCGAAATAACTCTTGCGTTTTTTAAAAAGATAATTAGGTTTGATATTCAATCTGGGATTTGTTTATGATGACTTTGTTTATGAAGAAGAGTTTTATTATGCTTGCTGAGTAGAATATTTTTCAGTTTCGTCGGCTACTTTTATATGTTTATATTTTTACAATCTATATATTTACGGTAAAAATTCGGCTACAGATTATACTTTTTTTATCATCAATGTTAAATTAAAGTCTTCATAATATGTTTTGTAAATACAATGTTATGGAAGAAACAGAAGTATTCTTAAAAATTATATTTAATGCACATTTGAAAATGACAAAAACAAATTATTTGGCCGAAGAAATTTGAGAAAAAGGCTACCCCCCTCATTTTTCCCATTACATTCAACTATCCGGACTTTTCAGGTATCCGGAAATCGGCGTTTCCCGAGCATACCAGTTAATTAAGCTTTTACTGTATAAAGTTGATGGCTTTTATTACAACTGGCATTACATTGGAAAATATTTTTAAACCTTGCTTCACAAATAGAACTTGATGGTGTAATTGTACAATGAATTTCAATTTCTTTCTTATTTCTCTTTCTTCTTTTCTTTCTTTCTCTTCTTCTTCCTTGCTGAATCAAGTCAATGCTTTTTTGCCACCATATTGGGTGCATCATTTGTTATTACAGAAACAATTTTCTGTAGGTCAATATCCATTTCTTTAAATGCATTAATAAATTCTTTAAAAATATCAAGACTTAGTACACCTCCCTTTTGAATGTGATTAATTTCGTTTACTCTTCTTTCATTACATTGCCTAATTTATATCAAGAATTAATGATTTAATTAAGAATTAATTGCTAATTTATTGCAAGAAAATCTGCTAGTTGTGCATAACCATTTACATGATCACTCTCTTCTGAAGCAATTGAATACATTTCTACATACTTTAATTCATTATGTATTTACCAAGTTTGTATTGTGACATATTGGTAACTCATTTATATGCTTTACAAATGAATATTTTTCTTTAAAATCTGCAACATACCACTGCATTCTAAAAATGCTTGCTTTACAAATTCTTCTAAAACAGGTTTCCTATGGCAAGCGATGCAATAGGTTGATAGAAAAGTAGCAGCTGTAATGTTATTATTTGGAATCAAAAAAGTTTTTAAAACACTGGATAATTTTTTAATACTTTCGATTGTGTGTTCTCTCTTTCACGACATAAAAAATAAGTTTGAAAAAATCAACACATTGGGTAATTTAAAATGCTTTTGCGAGTCAATGTTTGACCCGTGGTCATAGGTTTCCCACCACTGCTAGTCAGAGTGCGAGATAGATTTTGGTATTTGAAGAATATTAATGCTGAAGGTATAAGGTAATGAAGTTCAATATTACAAAACTTAAGTTGTAGAAGTACCCGAGTTCAGCCATTTTGTTGAAATATAACAAATTTACCAAAAAATACAATGATAGAACAAAATTCATAAATGCCAACATTGGAAAGGTCCATAGCAGAAGGTTTACCAGGCGCACACATACAGAAACGGATATGTTAAAATTTTGAATTTATGATCATTTACATATTTCTCATATTTTAAGTAATCCAAAATTTCTTTTCATATCTTATCTGAATAAATAATACAATAAATATGTGTATCACTATTATTAGAAGAATATGAAATAATTATGACATTTTTCAAAAACATGAAATGTAGAAAAAAATCTGGATCGTGATGTCAACAAGGAATACAGGTAAAACGACTGTGTGCGAGGGGGGGATAAAACTCGCTTCCGTAAAAATTTAAATCTTATCCATAGTTTGCGGAAAATTTCAAGAAAATCCATAATAACTATGGAGAATCCGTAATGGTTGGCATGTATGAAAACTTATCTAGTTTTAGGTTAACTTAATTTTTCTTATTTTCATTGTTTGTTCCAGTCATTTTGTGCTACTTTCAGTTTTGACTTTAATGGCTCCATTATCCCGACAATTCATAAAATCCTTAACTCGGTGAATTCCTACATTATTTTCATTCCAACAACTTGGAGTGGTTGAGCCCAGGCATTTTGGATAATCATATGCAAGCTGTCGTACTTGTTTGCAAGTCAGACCATGGTACATATTTGAACTTTTAATAATATAATCGCAAATCATTCTTTCTTAATCTGTGGTGAAAACATGTCAACTTGGAGCTAAAGCAGTTGGATAAAGTATCCAACGTTATGTTATCATCAAGACCAAATGTTTTACTTTATTTTAATCTATAAATTAATGTAGAATAGGTCATTCCATAAAATATCTCCAACTGTTCCAAGAGACATGCCATTTCTTTTCAAATCATCTTACTCCAAATCTCAAAGTTACTTAATTAAATTAATACTTCCTTAACATGAGAGATACGTTTTAACAGTGTTAAAAGGTACTTATAGCCCATTAGGTTTAAAGTGTTATAACTCTCTTTAGAAAAGGAATTTCTAGTTGCCAATAGTATTGTTAGATGCAGAAAATCTTAATTAATTTGGCGAATAAATCCAACTTATATCAATGAATATGGAGCAAGAACAATTCAGTTATGAAAAGAATTTTAATTTTTACTTAGAACGTCACAAAACATATCTCATTTCATAGCAAAGCACATGGTTTGAGAAATGGAATGAAGCCTATTGCCAAAAGATGTTATCTTCTGAAACTTGATTACCCACCTATCAGCTGAACAAATAGCATTTCAAGTGGAGAGAAATGCTAACTCTTGAAAGGTAATCACCTTTACATAAGTACTGGCATTTCAAAAGGAAATTTAACCATTATATATAGACATGTATGAATTATTGTTTTTAGTTTGATATATTTGATTTGATTTTCTATTTGAATTGATGCATGAAAAATAAAACAATACTTCCTTAATATTTGTTTATCTCTGCTATTAGTTTTGCATGAATAGATTTTTCTTTCTTCTCTAATGATCAACTTGTGATATTAATGCTTTAACAGAATATACTCCGGCATAGTTTTCAAAGGAAATTTAACAATTGTATATAGGCATGTATGAATTAGGGTATACAACATAAAAGAATAAGTATTCCATGAACCGGTGTTATTTTTATATTAAAATATTTGATTTTATTTCCTTATGAGGAATTTTAGACAATCTTTAAAGATTATATTAAAATAGTTGTAAAAATGAATTAAGAAACAATGATAAAGTGTAATTTAGATAGTTTCTAAATTGATAACTTTACTAAATGAAAGAATTAAGCTTTTTAGGTTCATACAGACTTATTACATTTTGGGTTTCAATTATTTATAATTTTTTATTTACATTGTGCAATAAATAATTTTTAGTAAATATGAGAATTGATTAATGCTATTAAAGATATTTTACATAAATTACTGGATATGACTAATAAACTATTCTGTTATTCTTAATTACTGAAAATAATTTATCTGTGTGTATTAATCTTAAGAAACAACTCTCCACAAAATATTCAAAACTCTTCAAATTCAATTCACAAAATATAGACAACAGAAATTCTGCAGATCTGGTAAGTTTTCAATTTCTCCAGTGGTCTGTTGTATCTAATTATTAACAGACTGATTTGCAACCTTTTGATAATAAGAATTTTTTTTGTAGACAGTGTTGTTGACTTTTAAGATGGTAGAGTAAGCTTATATAACAGGATATTAAAAGAATACGAATGAGAGCAGTTACATTTCAATTTTTTATTATTAATTTATACAGTTGTTAATTTTTCCATGATAAAGAATATTACATTCTCTGCAATTTTTATATTATTATTCTTAGACGAATAATAATAATAAATACATAATATTTGTTGGATAAACATTCTAGATATGAAATTGTAGTAAGTTTGAAAAATTCAGGGAGACATAAATTAAAGAGTAATCGCTAAATTAACTCAGCTAGAACTTATTTTATGTACTCTGTATGGCTAGTATATATACTTGGTATACAATGAACAAGAAAATATAATGTAAAACATTCATGCATTACTATTTATCTGTATCAATCCTTACGCTGCATAATATTACAGGCATTAGAATATTTTATTACATAACTTTAAAAAATTAGACCATACAAAAAAGTAAAACATGCATCTAAAATGAAATAACTAGTATGAAATAAAGTTTAATATCCATAGAATTGATGTGTATATATATTTTAAATATGCACTATGCACTCAATGAATGAAATGAAGAATAAAGACTAATATTAAGAGAGATTTTCAAAAAATTAAAATATGTATAACATGCATCTGCATGTGTGTAGGAATAAAATATTTGTAAAGAAGTGTGCCTAATTGGGTGTTGTTTGACCACAATTCAAAATTACGAAGCCTATCATACTATAGCCTTTTTGCGACTTCACAACACGCAGTAATGTATTTGGTTCCTCTTTTCTTATAGGAATTTTCTATTGCAGGATTATTTTTAGAAGTTTTATCACTGCAGCCTGAAATATTTTTTGTTTATCAGTTCATTATACTACGCCAGCGCCTATATACTACAACAGATTTCAACATGTGCAGACTCATTCAGCTAAGACAATACTACAAAACTTTCCAGCTTACAGAATCTACTGATAAGCAATTTTAAAGATGAGGAATGAAAAGTTACATTGTATAATAACTCTTCAAATAAGGTAATAGGATGCTAAACAGATCTTTTAAGCTTATTTTAAAACTGACACAATTTCGCAATAATCTCACTAGCAGAGGTGATCGTTTTCATAAACTCAAACAAACTAAAGAGGCGATGCATTGCATTCCTAACAGATTCAGAGTGTGTCCCTCCCCTAGCGTCTCGATCCCAGACCCTTTCCTGACCGATTCCGAGTGTGCCCCTCCTTGTCAAACTTCCCCACCTACGAAAACTACTACTTAAGATGGATTCGCCCATCGCATAGGGAAAGGGTCTGGGATCGAGACGCTAGTGTAACAAACCTCTTTTCTCTCGATTTACCGCTAGCCATCCAGTTGAAAGAAAACAGGGGAAAAAGCGTCAATTTACTCGCCATTCCGAAGGGGAGTTTATCCTTCCCCCTTCCGCCCCCATAAATACGCATTTGTGTGTCCGAACTGTTACTATAATACAATTACTTTTCTTGGGCCCCCAAAGCCACCCGCGGATCCACCCTTGGGTCTCAATGTCAAATGAAATGTTCTGTCGTGTCCTGAAACTTTTTTGCGAAGCTATGAGAACGTTCCATTAGTGAAGAAAATAAATTAATTCAAAGTGACCTGTGATTGGTGAAATAATATAGTTGAACTTCCCAAGATTTTATTCAAACTTTTCAATAAAAAGTGGCGAATCTAGTATTTGGGTCTTGGGGGAGCGTTGAGGTCTTAAAATTTTGTATTGTAGTGACGAATATCAAACCTCATGGCTCATGTAAACCAAAACACTTTCATTACTTCACGTTCAGTTACGTATTGCTATGCCATTTCTTTTCAAATCCTCTTACTCCCAAATCTCAAAGTTACTTAATTAAATTAATACTTCCTTAACATAGGAGATACGTTTTTAGCAGTGTTAAAGGTTGCCAACCCATTAGGTTTAAATTTATAACTCTCTTTAGAAAGATTTCTAGTTACCAATAGTGATATTAGATGCAGAAAATCTTAATTAATTTGGCGAATCAACTTATCTCAATAGTAGATATGGGTGAAAGAATTTCAGTTATGAAAAGAATTTTTAATTTTACTTAGAGACATTCCACAAAACCTCATTTCACTTATGAAGCACATGGTTTGAAATGGAATAAGAGCCCTATTGCTCAAAAGATGTTACGTATCTTCTGAAACTTGATTACCACCTATCAGTAGACAAATAGCATTTCAAATTGGAGAAATACTAACTGTTGAAGGTAATCGCCTTTACTCCAGTACTGGCATTTTATGAAGGTTATACATTATAGACATGTATGAATTATTGTTTTTTTAATTTGATATATTTGATTTGATTTTCTATTTGAATTGATATGAAAATAAAATAATATATGTATTTTATCTCTACTATTAGTTTTGTATAAAATAGATTTTCTTTCTTCTCTAATAAATCAACCTTGATATTAATGCTTTAACAGAATATATAAAGCATGGTTTTCAAAGGAAATTTAACAATTGTATATAGGCATGTATGAATTAGGGTATACAACATAAAGAATAAGTATTTATTCCATAAGACCAATTATTTTTATGACAAATATTTGATTTATTTCCTTGAGGGAATTTTAGACAATCTTCAAAGATTATATAAGTTGTAAAATGAGTGAAACAATGATAAGAAAGTGTAATTTAGATAGTTTCTAAATTGACAACACACTAAATGAGAAGAATTAAGCTTTTGGGTTCAGACTTATTACATTTAGGTTCATTTATTTATAATTTTTTATTTACATTGTGTACAGTAAATAATTTTTTTAGTAGGGAATTGATTAGTATTACTATTAAAGATATTTACATAAATTACTGGATATGACTAATAAACTATTCCTGTTATTCTTGTTACTGAAAATGAATTTATTTGTGTGTATTAATCTTGAAACAACTCTCCGGAAATATTCAAAATTAGCTGAATTCAATTCACAATATAGACAACAGAAATTCTACCCAGTTGAGGTTTTCAATTTCTCCGGTGGTCTGTTGTATCTAATTATTAACAGACTGATTTTTTAACCTTTTGATATTAAGGTACATGAGCAATTATTTTGACTTTTAAAGATGGTAGAGAGTAAGCTTATAACAGGATAGTAAAAGGAGAATACAGATGAGAACCATTTTGATTTTTTATTAGTAATTTATACAGTTGTTAATTTTCCATGATAAAGAGATAGCCACATTCTCTGCAATTTTTTATATTATTATTCTTAGACGAATAATAATAACCATTACATAATATTGCTGGTAGACATTCCAGGTATAAAATTGTAGTAAGTTTGAAAAATTCAAGGAGACATAAATCAAGGTAATCTATAATTAATATTTAAAACAGCTTTTATATACTGGCCAACATGGCTAGTATATATACTTGGTATACAATGAACTTGAAAATATAGTATGAAAAACATTCTACATGCACATTACTATTTATCCTGTATCAATCCCTTACGCTGCATAATATTACAGGCATTAGAATATTTTTTTATTACATAACTTTAAAAATTAGATCATACAAAAAAAGTAAAACATCATCCTAGATGAAATAACTAGTATGAAATAAGTTTTAATCCATGGGAGTGATATATATATATATATTTTAAATATGCGCTATGAAATGAATGAAATGAAGAATAGACTAATATTAAAGAGGATTTTCAAAAAAGAATTAAAATATGTATAACATTAAATACTACATGTGTGTAGAATATTTGTAAAGAAGTGTACCTAATTTGGTGTTATTTATTACAATTCAAGAAATTACAGAGCCTATCCTTCTACCTTTTTTGGAAAGCCCCGACACGCAGTAATGTATTTGGTTCCTCTTTTCTTATAGAAATTTTCTAACCGCAGGATTATTTTTTAGAGTTTTATCACTGCAGCCAGAAATATTTTTTTGTTTATCAGTTCATTATACACGCCAGCGCCTATATACTACAACAGATTTCAACATGTGCAGGTGTTCAGCTAAGACAATACTACAAAACTTTCCAAGCTTACAGAATCTGATAAAGCAATTTTAAAGATGAGGAATGAAAGTTGCATTTGTATAATAACTGCTTTAAAATAAGGTAATAGGATGCTAAAAGCAGTCTTTTAGCTTATTTTAAAACTGAAACACAATTTCGCAACTCTCACTAGCAGAGGTGATCGTTTCATAAACTCAAACAAACTAAGGGCGTGCATTGCATTCCTAACAGATTCAAAATTATTGTCCACTCCCTAGCGTGCTCGATAGACCTTTCACGAAGCCGATTCCAGTATTGCCCCTCCTTGTCAAACTTTACCTACGAAAACTACTACTTAGATGGATTTGTCGCATGAGGAAAGGGTCAGGATCGAGGGCCTTAGCTACAGGTAAACAAATACCCAGCAGTTCAAGATGGAGTTGAAAATTACTTGTCAACAGCTGATGATGCAGAAAGAAATGTATCTGACCTCATA
>BGPR01003484.1:125016-135791 GCA_013235015.1 Araneus ventricosus
TAAAGATTATTACTTATTTGTTTAATTACTTTCTGTTTTGATTTGATTATTTCATTCAGGAGTTATGCTTTTTGATTTGTAAGCTGCCCCCTTTCTGGTCACAGAGTCCTTCTCTGTGGTTCTGGTTTGGATATTTGCTAGATTTTAGCGTATTTGTTTTGATTTGGTAATTTAATTTTCAGTTGTATTTTACTGAATATGTATTGCTTTTTCCCGTTCTTTAATTTTTAATCGTTAGATTAAAGATTTTGCTTATTTGTTTTGTTTTCAGTGAAATTTTGTTTTTAAGTGTAAAGATGTAGTTGTAATATTTAAAGATGCCCCAGCCTTCTAGAAAAAAAAATGTCTTCGAACAAAACAGCAACAGAATAGAGAAAGAGACCAAAGAAGAAGAGAGGCTGAATCCTTTCCAGAAAGAGAATCAAGACAGAGAGAGAACAGGGAAAGAGAACAAAGAAGGAGAGAAACCGAATCCTCTCCAGAAAGAGGATTAAGACAGAGAGAGAACAGGGAAAGAGATCAAAGAAGAGAAACTGAATCTACCACTGAAAGAGAATCAAGACAGAGCGAGAACAGAGAAAGAGAACAAAGAAGAAGAGAATCTCAATCCACCCCAGAAAGAGAATCAACATATAGAGAGAACAGAGAAAGAGAAGCAAGAAGAAGAGAAGCTGAATCTACCCCTGAAAGAGAATCAAGACAGAGAGAGAACAGAGAAGAAGAGAAGCTGAATCCATCCCAGAAAGAGAAGCAAGACTACAACAAGTTAGAACGGGAAGAAATACTACACGAATGCGCACCTGGAGAATATTGGAGAATGCAGCTTTTAATTACGACCCATCAGCAGATTATATATCTTATCCTTCATGCATCATTGGAGCAATGTCTGTGATATGCAAACCCCAGGTATGTGCTGCAGTGGAGGAAAGGTTCAACTTCCACGGTTAGTAGATCTACCCGAACCCCTACATACATTACTCATTGGAGATTCAACGGAAGCTAAACACTTTCTGACAAATATTAGAAGGTACAATTCCTGTTTCCAAATGACCTCTTTCGGTACAACAAAAGAAATAAGAGAGCCCGGGTACATGCCGACATTTAAGGTTCAGGGTCAAGTTTACCACCGCATCGGGAGTCTATACCCTCTACCAAACGAAGAGCCTAAATTTCTTCAAATATATTTTGTAGGAGATGGTATACAACAAGCAGAGCAGCGTTGCAAAAACGTTCCACAAGCAAGACAAGACATAGTCCTTCAGTTGCAAGATATGTAGTAATCATCACAACTGCTACGTCCACAGCTTCAAATCGGTCATGAATAAGATCAGCCTGAATTCAAAGTGGTAATCTTAGCAGACAAAACCCCACATGGTGAACATGAAAGGCGTTTCAATGCACCAGCAACAGATGAAGTGGCTTTAATCATGGTGGGAGAACAACATGGAGCAAGAGATATAATTTTAGAAGAAAGAAGTGGCATCATAAAGAAAATTCCTGATACACATAGGTCGTACGATGCTCTACAGTATCCCCTCCTATTTTGGCAGGGGGAGGATGGATATCATTTTGAACTCCGCCAAAGAAACCCAATGACAGGATTGCCACAATCTAAGAAGATTTCTGCTATGCAGTTCTACGCGTACAGAATGATGAAACGCTCTACAGAATTCAATATTTTACTGAGAAGCAATGCCCTGTTCCATCAATTTATCGTTGACATGTATGCCAAGATTGAATCGGAAAGGCTGTTGTACTTACGACTAAATCAGAGGACACTGAGAGTGGAACAGTATGCACATTTGAGGGATGCGGTTATGAACGATGGAAATGTTGCCGACATCGGCCAGTTGATCATCTTGCCTTCCATCTTTACTGGGGATCCCAGACACATGCACGAGCGTACTCAAGATGCCATGACTTACGTGAAAAATTATGGAAGACCGGATCTGTTCATCACCTTTACATGCAATCCTAACTGGACGGAAATACAGCAAGAACTATTTGTTGGGTAAAAGCCACAGGATCGTCATGATTTGTTGGCAAGAGTCTTTCATCAAAAGCAAAAAACACTCATGAATCTTATCACGAAAGCAAAGATTTTTGGAGAAGTTAAGTGTCATATGTATACGATAGAGTGGCAGAAGCGAGGACTTCCTCATGCCCACATTCTCATTTGGCTCAAAGATTCATTACACGTTCACAGAGTGGATGACTTTATTAGTGCAGAAATCCCTAATCCACAAGAAGACCCAGATCTTTTTTGCATTGTAACAAAGCAGATGGTGCACGGCCCATGCGGAAGCATAAATCCACGTTCTCCATGCATGAAGGATGGGATTTGCACAAAGCGATACCCACGCCATTTTTTGAAAGAAACACAAACAGGACAGGACGGATATCCACTATATCGTCATAGGTCTTCACAAGATGGCGGATTTACTGCAAACATTAATTTTAGAGGATCAGAAGTGTCTGTTGACAACACTTGGATTGTACCGTATTGCCCTTAGTTAACAAAAATTTTCAATGCGCATATCAACGTAGAATATTGCAATTCTGTGGAGTCTATCAAGTACGTCTGTAAGTATGTCAACAAAGGATCCGACATGGCTGTGTTTGATCTCGCCAGTGGAGAAAATGACCTAAATGAAATCCACCAGTATCAAATGGGGAGATATATCAGCAGCAACGAAGCAGTATGGAGGATACTGAACTTCCCGATTCACCCCACCGTAATTCATCTAAGCGTCCACCGAATGCTTTCACCTGAGACTTCTGCTGCAAGAAGTACGAGGCCCGATGTCATTTACAGATCTGAGAACATATGAAGGAAGGGTCTGCGAAACTTACAAAGAGGCTTGTCAACTTAGAGGACTTCTAGAGAACGATGAGCACTGGAACAAAGCATTAGAAGAAGCCGCTGCATCTCGATCACCTAAGATTTTACGCAACCTGTTTGCTATTATGCTACAAACATGTTCGATGTCTTCTCCCGAACAGTTATGGTTGAACCACAAAGAAAATCTATCTGAAGATATACTACATGAAGCACGTATTCAACATCAAAATATGGATTTGGACTACTGTGATATCATCTTCAACAGAGCTCTAATTGACATTGAAGATAAAATTATATTGTTGGGGGGATCAGACCTAAAAAGCTTTGGACTTCCGCAACCCAATCGAAATCGTGATTCAGTCCTTCCGAGTGAAGAACTTACAGAAAGGAATTATGACATTGATCTACTTACAACATATATAGAGGAAAATGAGCCAAAAATGGTCCAAGATCAAAGGGAAGCATTTGAAAAGATTACAAGAGCGGTTTTTGATAGGCTCGGTGGCGTATTTTTTTTGGATGCTCCTGGTGGCACGGGTAAGACTTTTCTAATCAATCTTCTTTTGGCTAAAGTGCGACAGAGAAACGAGATTGTCCTGGCTGTCGCTTCATCTGGCATTGCCGCAACACTATTGACTGGAGGGAGAACAGCTCACTCAGCTTTCAGACTACCCTTAAATCTAGCTAATACGGAGACTCCTACATGTAACATTTCTAGAAATTCAGGAAAGGCTAAGATTTTAAATGATTGTAAACTAATTGTCTGGGATGAATGTACTATGTCCCACAAAGCAGCGTTTGAAGCACTAGATGTTACGTTGAAAGACATCAGACGTAACAGAATGGGAGGCGTTACCATGGTGTTAGCTGGGGACTTTCGACAGACACTTCCAGTTATTTCCCGTGGAACCAGGGCGGATGAAATGCAGGCCTGTTTAAAATCTTCGTACCTATGGAATGACATTTAGAAACTTGGACTAACAACAAACATGCGAGTTCATCTCAACGGTGATCCCTCTGCCCAGCAATTTGCAGATAATCTACTTCAACTAGGAAATGGTGCCATTACTCCGGATACTCAAGATGGATGCAGAGCGATTCAAAGTATTGGAAGGATTGTGAAAACTCAGCAAGAGTTGCAGGAATCAGTGTTCCCAAATGTGGCCCAGCACTTTATTGATCACTCATGGTTGTGCCAAAGAGCAATTCTTGCCCCAAGAAACGAAGATGTCAGCATCATGAATAAGCAACTTTTACAAGAATTGCCTGGTAGTGTTCAAGTTTACAAATCTGTTGACACTACATGTGATATAAACGAGGCTGTTAACTACCCAACAGAGTTTTTAAACACATTGGAGCCATCTGGAGTACCTTCATATACATTGGAGCTTAAGATTGGGGCACCAATAATGCTTCTCAGGAATCTTCATCCACCTTCACTTTGCAATGGAACAAGACTCTGCATTAAGAAACTGATGCCGAATATCATTGAAGCAACAATTATGACTGGACATGCCGCAGGTGAGGACGTTTTCATTCCTAGAATCCCGATCATCCCTTCGGATTTCCCTTTCCAATTTAAACGCCTTCAGTTCCCTCTTCGTTTAAGTTTTGCGATGAGTATCAACAAAGCACAAGGACAATCCTTAAAAGTTGTAGGACTCGATCTTCTCAAGCCCTGTTTCTCTCATGGTCAACTGTATGTTGGTTCTTCAAGAGTTGGAAAAGCTGACAATCTGTACATCCTAGCTCCAAACGGAAGAACAGCGAATATTGTGTATCCCGAAGCTCTGTAACGAAACATTTCAAGCACCTTTGCTGTGAATTCTTAAAAAAATATTTTTATCTTTCAATGTTTTCAGGATCCGTCTCTTTCAATGTATTCAGCAGGAAGGAATGAGGTGACATGCCCAAGTCATGTCGGGTGGTGGTGGGACTCATTCTTAAAACTTATATTTCCTTTTTGATGTTTTCAGGTTCCGAGAGCAGACATAATTATAATCATGTAACAGGAAACGCCGTGCGGGTACTGCTAGTAGGATTATAATTACTAAATATAAAATCTACCAGAATTATTCAGAAAAATTAATGACAAAATCTGCAAGCATTGCTTGTGTTAAATTTTCTGTGAACTCGCATTCTGTGTATTCACATCAAATTTTCATGTTGTAGAAATATTCCTTTTTGCATATACCAAATCTGTGGAAATTAAGCTGTGAAATTAATCCATACAACTTCAGCTGTAAGGTTGTACCGGAGTGGTGGTGGCGAGTTTGCCCCCCCCCCCCCGGCCAAGTGCAAAAATTACGCAGTCCCCTGTGTCTGCGTAATTTTTAAAGTTTGAATTGATACCATCTACTGTGTTAAAGAAAAAAAATAATTCAAGAATAAGCCTTCTTTGGCTGATTAAAAATTACGGGTAAATCAAAAATCTTTTAGAAAATCTGTATAATTTGTAATTTATTTAATTTGTTGTGTACGGTATTTTTCTTCAATATAGTTCATTCAAGTATCATTTTTCAAGAATACATCATTTTTATTAAACCTACTTACAAAATTATAAAATTTGTTAAATCTGTGAAGGAAAAAATTACAGGAAGGTACTTTCGTGGAGGAGAGGAGATGAAACTTGAACAAAAATATAGCACGTAGTGTTTGTATGTGTGTGTGGGGGGGACGATCTACTCTATACGCCCCTGTTCACTTGTCCATTTATAAATTGAAAAATCTTTTTTATTTTAATTTAAAGTGATATTTGGTACTGTAACGTCAGACTCAAAAAAGCCAATTTTTATATCAAAAATAAATTTATTAGCTATTTACAAAAAGAAATTGTTTTATCGTAAAAGCAATTTGAAGACCTACTTTCACGTAATGTTCCTTAAACATCAATAGACTATCGAAGACAAATCGATAGTATCGGGTTTTGGAACTATCGACTGCAACAATCGATACTATCGATAGTATTCTCCCGTGCAATACTATAGATAGGCGCATTTTCAGTCAATAGTTTAAAACTATCGACTGGAGCTATCGATAGTTTCAAAACTATCGACTGGAGCTATCGATAGTTTCAAAACTATCGACTGGAATTATCGATAGTATTGATAGTTTTTAAACTATCGACTGAAAATGCGCCTATCTATAGTATTGCACGGAGAAAACTATCGATGTTTAAGGAACACTACTTTCAAGCTTTTTAAAATAAACAATCGCAGACATTTACATCACGTGCAGTCTGTGCCTCAAGAAAGATACATCAAAACACTAGTCAAGCCGTCTTAGCTCATAATTTGATTATAAGACTGAAGCCTGTAAACAATCCGTTACAGTACATTATTTTGAATAGCCTATTTTTTAATAGTTAAAAATGTCACAGAGCTCGACAACTGCTTGGATTGCTGCAGCAGTGGCAGTTAGTGTTGTTGGAGTGCTGCTATGGAAGAAAAACAAGCGTTCATTTGTAAAAGTTGGGACCATATCCAAGCTGTATTTCTTCCCAGTCAAGAGCCTCAGAGGTATTGAAGTAAATGAAGGGAAATGTACAAAACTGGGATTTCAAGTCAATGGACTCCTGGATCGGTGAGAAACGTTTTACTTCCCCTTCCTTTCCTTGTGGTTTTGATGCAATTTGTTAAAAAAAATTAAGATTTATTTTAATTTATCAGTGGTGTAGTCGCAAAATAAGCAGTAGCTGAACGCTCTAACCTAAATGACATAAATCGCGCTGTTTTAAGAACGTTTTCACAATTTTTCTTATTTATTTCTCGTAAAACCAGCGGGAGTGGTCTCCCCTAAACTTTCTCGTATACTCCCTAACATATGTAGAGAAAAAAAATAAGCAAAAGGCACCAAAACGAACAAGCGTCCCTGACGCAGTGGAGAAAAAAAATAAGCGAAACGTTAAGGAATTCAGCGGAAGAGCCCGGGAAAAATTTGGCAGTGAGCCAAGATAAGTCGGGTTTTTTTTGCGTCGTAGAATATTGAAGACAGCGAAAATGCAAATTGAACTTCTTTTTCTAAACCGATTGACACAAAAATTGGACGCACGTCTACAATTAAGGTTAGAAGGCCATATGCAAAATTTTATTTATCTAAGTAATTTTGTTAAGAAGTTATTGCGATCAAAAGTATGCGATTATACAGACCGACAGACGGTCAACCCGTCGACGGATTTGGACCGAAATTTTATACGGACCTGCATTTCGGATGATAAAACTGTATACCAAATTGTATCTATCTATCTATTCAAGTTTTTGTGTATAGTGTTCACATGAACGCGGACAGACAGATTTCCCTTAGACCGATTTTGTCCAAAATGTGATAGAAATCTAAAAATTATGTGTCAAGATCACATACCAAATTTCATCCCCGTAGCTCTAATAATTTTCGAGTTATCGTGTTCACAGACACACAGAATTCTAAAAGGGTGGGAATTATTTGCACTTTAATTTGGATCAAATTCACTTTGATAAAAATATTTTGCACTCATAACAAATAAATTGCACGCGAGAAGAAATTATTCCACTATAATTAAATTTATTCAGCATGAAAATAAATGTTTGAACTTTGAACAAATATGATGCACTTAAAAAAAATATTATAACTTGCATTAATTACTCTCCACTATAAAAGAGATGTTTCTACTTTGAATAAACTAAACACAGCGCTGTTTTTGCAGCCGGCAGTATTGCATTGGTTGTAGTATTGCCAATAGGGGGAATCATCCCTGTTTTTGGGGATTTACCATCTCAGAAGGGAAAAAGTCCTAGAATAAGCCAAAGCCGGAAATGTAATCCGCCAAATTAGCAACAATAGTTAATTTGATAATATGGCTCTGCGCTGTACATTGCCTTGACTCGTGCGTATGCAGGGTGCGTCGTTGCTTCTCTATACAGGTGTAGTGGAGCCGGAACACCGTTCTGGCACCGCTTTTTTTCACGAGAAATAAACAAGAAAAAAATGTGAAAATGTCCTTAAAACAGCGCGATTTTTGTCACCCAGGTTAGAGCGTCTCGGCACTGCTTATTTTGCAACAATATCTCTGTTTCTATACCTCTTTTTTGTATCTTTTCAAACTGAATTGAGGCCGCGGTGGCCTAGAGTTAAAGTGCCGGCTTCGGAGCCGGAGGCCGCATGTTCGAGACCAGATTCCAATAAAGATCCATCGTGTAATGGACCTGTTGCACATCAAATCATACGTATGGAGCCAAACGTCCTCCCGCTGGTGTGGTGTGGAAGTTTGGAGAGAGGGTGCCAGCTCAGGTGTTGTCCTTGTCACCTGCCAACGGTTCAAAATGACGAGGTCCGTCCCAAAATAGCCTCGTTTTGCTTCAAAATAGGACATTAATTAAAATAAACTAATGAACTAAACCAAAGAGAGAGAAACGGCACTTTTGAAGGGATGAATTTAAACCCATTGTGTTTAGTTTAGTTATATTAACGACCCGTTTTGAAGTAACACGAGGACTACTTTTGGACGGACCTACTAACTTTGAAACGAGGTCAGATGACGAGGACGATACCTGAGCTGGCACCCCCTAGCCAAACTTTCGCACCACACCCACGGAGGAACCATTAATTGTGTGAAAGACTCATTCTATAAAATAAATGAAACTGAGTGGAATCTTAAAATTTTATTGACTGTTGCCAGCAGTGTAATAACTAATAGCTTCAAAGCTGTTTTTGGCCTTCCCTTCCGACGATTGACGTGCTATTTACATGTAGTAAAAACTATTGATGGCAAACTGCGTGACATTAAAGACAAAGATGAAAAAAATTATATTGAATGTCTTCATTTATGCTCTGATGACGATACCTTCAACATAATTAGTGCATTATTTTTAAAGAAATGAAAGGAAAAAAATGATGTGAATATCACAATATTCACAGAATACTCTAAATCGGATAGCTTACGAGAAATCGTTATTGCTATATATATAGGTGCTAGGAATTATTTTCCTATTACCATTAATGGATTAGAGGCAACCAATGCAGTGATAAAGAAAAGGAACATTCATTTCGTGAGCATCTCCCTGTTGGTCAGTTCCTTGTGTTTAAAAATGCGATTGTGAAAAAAAATTGTCAAATGAACGTGATCCAGTTAACTCGAATTACAAATCATTTTACATGAAACCGTAGGTAAAATGGTTTGCATGTCCCCACAAAGATTTGGACGAAACCAAATCAGTGGGCAAAATTAGAAGTCAAAATTTTAGAAGAAAGAAACGGAAACCAATCTATTTTTTATTTGCCATCTTTACAGGTGAAACAGAATACAAAAGCATAAGTGGTCCATTCACATGAAAGGGCATAGCTCATATGGACCTCATATGATGAATATAAAACTGAATACAATAAATGTGTATGAAAAGTGACAGTATCTACCCCTGGCAGTAACGGTTCTGTTTCCACATAGTCTTGTCCTGTTTTTGCAAGAAAATATATTCGTAAACATAGCTTAGGCATCTTAATACGTATGAGGCAGGAGAAAGCGTGAAATGAATCTAAATGTTTACATCTTAGGCAGAAACATAAGAGAGGTCGGTCCACTGAAGCCAAGAATGCTCTTTTAATATAATAAGTATTGTGTAGTATTATATTTTTTATAATTTCTGTATTCTCAATTATGTTTGTTTATTTTGTACCAAAAGTAATTTTCACTCGTGCTTTATACATTTTAAAACCTTTTTCATTTTTTGTAATAAACTTTTTTATAATATCTATATTTTTTATTTCCTTTTTTGAGTAAGCAATCTGCTCAATTTAAAATTTTTGAAACTTTGCCATAAAAATTGATTTTGAGTGCAAAACATTCGAATTATAGTGCAAAGTATTCGAATTATAGTGCAAAGTATTCGAATTATAGTGAAAAGTATTCTAATTATAGTGAAAAGTAGCCTAATTATAGTACAAAGTAATCTAAATATAGTGCATTGTATCGGAATTATAGAGCAAAGAATTCGAATTATAGTGCAAAGTATTCGAATTATAGTGCAAAGTATCTGAATTATAGTTCCATGTACCAAGTGCATACTATCTAAATTGACGTGCAATTATATATTTCCCATTCTCTAAAATTGTGTTCTTCGGACTCGGGGAGGTCTAAAACGTGGAGATTCGTCTAAATCTCGAGTTCGAATTTTTTGACGATTACAATACTTTCTCTTTGTATACTTCGTATAAGAGAAAGTAAAAAAAGAAGTACCGGAATATTCGTTCCGCCTCCACTACATCCCTGTGATTTATACACTTACTTAAATAAATTCATTAACAGTTTAATTGTACAATTATTGTACATTTCTTATTAATTTGACATCTGATTTCACATTTCCAACTTTTAGTTGCATTAAGAAAATTATGGTTTAATTCTTTTAAGACGTTATGTTGGTTATTAAATGATTTGTATGCGTCTTTTGACTTATATCTGTGAAGACAATGTTATAACATAAGCTTTACTTGCTATAATACAACAATATAGATACAACATGCACTTTTGTAATATAATTATTTGAGAAAAAAAATCAAGTGTATTTTGTTAGTGGTGGAAAACAAAGAAAGAAAAATGTACGGTATCATGGTTATGATTTCCTTTATTATAATTGCATTAATTGAATCATTTATATGACAGTTGAATTGAATAATTAATGTAATCCATTCGTAAAGAATATTATATTTTTTCAACAAATCATAACAATTTTACTTCAGAACGGCTGAGTGCTTTGTTTGAAGTGTGTAAAATAATTCTTCGAGTTAATTTTGACTGGAAACCACACAATTTCATTGAGTTATTAAACTATACAAAACTATTCTAGTTAGTGTTTAAAGAATTATTTTTAACTTCTTTGTACTTTCAGAAATGTTCAAATATGTTCCTGCATGGCACTCCCTAAGACTGCAGTAGCGTAGCCTGGGTAAGTGGCTCCCGGGTCAT
>BGPR01003485.1:0-25972 GCA_013235015.1 Araneus ventricosus
CGTGCTAGTTCAGTTACATGTGCTAGGTGTTTTCCGTGAAAGTTTTAACAATAGGATGCAATTATTAAGTTCAAAAGGCACAGCTGAAGATCTGTAATGAAGCCAATTGGAGAATTAATTCAGAAAGTCAAACCATCTTAGCGAAATAAACCAGAGCCTACATGAAAACGATATTATTAGACCCTTTGGACTCTTACACATAAGGATGGTATTTTTTTTATATTGTAAGTGGAGTGACGATGTGAAGTTCTTATGTGGCAACTAATTCTCCCGAAAGCAGAATTCAAGTTCTGCAGAGACTCCTCAGCAGCATAAGTGGAGGCCATTTTGGGAATTATAGAAACTTTTAGGCAAAAACCCGAGATCAGTTCTATTTAGGATAATTCCATGAGCATCAGAAAAATAATTGCAGAAAATTCTACACGCTTATTAGGGGCGAAAACCAAAACAAAAAGACGTTTGTACTATAATGTGACTTTACCTTTCGAAAAATGGGCTTTGGATATTTGGGACCTCTTCCTGTAACGACAAAAAGGGCCAATCGGTATGTACTGGGGTATTGATATTTTGCCCAAAGTAGTAGAGAGGCAATCTATTCAGATCAAGGAGAAGCCTCAGGCTGCGGCTGAAAGAACTTGTTCGATTACATGGATTCCGGTATGGTGTACCTATGAGTATTACATTGGATCAAGGTACAATTTAATTTCGCCTCTTTACTGATCTCCTGACTTTTCAGGTGAAGAGCTCGAACGGCATTACATGGAGTCAGTATGGTGAGGTTCATCAGACAATTTTAGTAATATCTTGTTGTATCAGAAGAATGCAGACTGACGGGATACATTTTTTTACTCTTTCTGGCCTATGGGCATAATTAGAAGCGATGAGTTTTCCAACAGGCTCTTTTTGAATGAACACTGCGGTGCCATGTAGCCACCTTTGGTTGTCCAGGTAGTACCTTATACTCTGCCGAATGAATCTTGAATAATTTTAGAAGCACGTTTGGGAAAGGTACATGGGTGCCAGAGGCGAATTAAATTGGCTGATGAACAGGAAGCAGAAGGCTCCTTTACGGATTCCAGGAGCATGGCCATCCATTTAAGGAGGGAGACCAAGTCTGGATGTAACCCAGAAGCGACAGGAGAGATCTGGGCAAAGCCTGTGGGAACTGGGAAGGTTATACTATCGTCGAAAGCGGGTGATGTCATCTACAGGAGTTCAGGGATTACTAACGCCAAGCCAAAAAAAGTAGACCCATCAGTAAGTAACCCCTGCAGAATGTGATCACGGTTCGTCGTCGCCATCAGACTGCCGAGTGTGGTCTTTGAATGAGGGAAACATTGAGTGTGAAAGTACTTCCAGCAATGCAATCTTGCATGGTTGGGGAAGAGAGTTTTACAAGGTAAGCATGATGCTCAAGGCACTCTACATGGTACGCATGATCTTGGCGACAAACTTAGGCATTGACAGATAGACTGGACATAGATGTCGAAATGCAAACACCTTTTCTGATAACGTTTTATTGGGCGAAGTCAGGTTCTGAAATTCTATGTGACGTTACGGCCTATCGGGAGAGTATGCAATAGGCACGCAGGTTGGATCGGTCAGTGTCTTTGACTCGACTGTTATCTTCATTGAGCGCGAACGTCTTCGGGATTCTATCCGCTGTGAGACTTAATTCAGCTGGTGAGCTTGAGCCTGTTAATATGCTTACATTTAATTTGCTGGCTGTGTTGTTAGACATCAAAGCGTAACTGTCATTGCCGTGAATTGTTGTCTATTTTCATTGGTAATTGTGCAAGGACTATTGTTTCTGTACCTGTGCTAAGTGTTTTCTTTGATTTGTCAAATAAACCTTACATTCTCCATTATCCTGCGTAGTTGGACTGTTTAAGCCATACCAACCATCGGTAAAGATTTAGGTAACAATACAATCTTCTATAAATAAACTAAAACTGCAGTATTTGAAGAAAAAATAACATTTGTGAATGACGATTCAAAATTAATTAAATTATAATCATCACCCAAAACTGCTGTTTTTACAAAATATAAGCTATTTGAGAATTGATTCTAAAAGAAAAATATTAATTTATAAATACCATACACTGAAAATTAGAAAAAATATATTTGTTGAATGGTATGTTACAAATAAACATAAATTTATAAATAACTTAACTATATATTTTGTCAAAAAAAATTTGCTTTTCGATATGATTCAAAGATGAATCATAAAATTATACTTCCAAAACTGGATATTTTGAAAAAGTTATTTACTAATTGATTCAAAATTAAACAGATAAAATTTCAGAAAAATGGATATTTTCGAAAAAAAAAAAGGATTGGCGATAGTGTTATCAAAGTCATAAAAATATGTATGACCTCAAAACTGGATATTTTTATAAGTTTTAGAATGTGATTCAAAATCAATATATAAATTTATATCATAATACATAAGTTTATAATTTTTTTAAATCTAGTAGACTAAATTATAAAAAAAACAATTGCTAACAGAGATGCAGAATAAAGTACTCAAAATAAACGTGTTCCGGGATAATTGAGTTTCCTCGTTTGAAGATGCTATGTAGCACAATAGAGTAATAATTTTAAAACCGTTTGATGTTATATAGTCCCTCGATAGCAATCTCTTCCCGGGAATATAATTTCAACCTGACTCTCTTATAGCATATTCCTATATCTTATGGTCTTACAGAGTATTTGAAACTTCAAATTGCGATAGAGATTAACCCGCACTTCACAAAATGGTGAGCATTGCACAGTTCTGTTCCTTTCTATTTGAAAGTCCCTAATGGAGTAAGTAACATACTAATTGTAATGTAATCGACCCGAACTACAATTTAACAAACTTGATTTCAATATCGATAGATGCGAAGTTTACGTCTAAGGACATGCTAGCTGGATTAAAACATGCCGATAAAATTAATTAAAGACATAGCAAACATAATTGCAGTTAACTGCATTTATTTCCTATAATATACCTTACTATCTTGAAAGCTTCCCTACAGATTGTGCACAGATAAATTGATCAAATAAAAAAGAGAAACTAAAATCAATATAGAGGATATTATCTAGCTTTCCAACAATGGAAGAAATATAATTATATATATATTTCTTTTAATAATGAAAATAGTTTAAATTTCATTGCAACAATGAAAAGTATTGTTTTAAAATTCTGCTTTAAAATATTTTTTAAAATTTATTAAAATTAGAGAAAAAAAATCGAATGACAACTTAATTGATACCATTAAAAGGACAATTTTTTAAATTTTCAGATGGTGGAAAAATCATTTTTATGGTGGAATATTTTCGGAGGTTATTAAGGAAAAATGCCAAAATGTCGCTTAAATTTTAATGAATTAAAATTTAAATAAATCCGGCTACTAGGTGCACATTCCCACGCTTCAAAGTATGTTTGCACGAATTTCGTTGCTCTAGGCCTAGCGGTCTTGTCCTGTATAGCACCAACATGAACCCATTCTCCTTTATTCTTAGTAGAGATAGACAGCGCCAGTGAATCTTGTGATCCATAATTTACTCACATTGGAGTACTGGAAGTCAAACATTCTTGTTTTGATTTAGTGAATACACAGTCGTTTACTTTACGTGGATTAATATTACTATATATTTTACGTTAAAAGTAAGAAAATGGGAAAAGTTACCTGCTTGAAGCTTTTAATGTTAAGAAAGGATAAAAGTATCCAATATCAGTACTGTAATGTTGAGTATAAACATTCAATGTAAGCAAAATGGAGAAACACATAAAAAATATTTCAAAAGTTCTATTGGATTAAAAAAGTTTTGAAAGGAATAAAATAGATGATGAATTTTCTCTTAATCAAATTCCAACCGTGACAACTACATCAAATTTAGAGTGTCAAGAACATTTAAGTATTGTTGTTTATGATCCAGATGAACCCCATCTAACCAAGAAACTTTGTGTGAGTGTGTGTATCTAATATATCGTCAAATAATATAACAGTTTCAGCAACAAAAGAATTCAAATTTCTTGTTCCTGAAATTTTGTTACAAAGATCACTTAACTTTGTTGAATGTAATATGAGTGAATATTACTTTCAGAATATTTCTCTTTTAAAAACTGTTAGAACTGAAACATCTGTTAACTTTTCATCAGCAATGTCTGGTACTTTGACTAATTAATCCAAAAAGAATGATAAACAATTGTATCTTTCATTTTAGTTTCTATTATCAGCTGTTTATCATTTTAAACCAAGCTCATTATTTTCTTTTTTTCATTTAGTTAAAATAACTCTCATTTTTAAAAAGCAACAAATACATTATTATTCCTTTACTCATTGTATTGAAAAAGGATTGACATTTAAGCCACGCATTTTATGCAAGATCTATGATATAGTATTGCGTTTTTGTTTTTTCTGATTCATTTTTTAGCCTTTATATAATTTAAAAGGCTCATAAAACTAGATTTCTTTTTTATCTTACCTAATGCTCAATGTATATTCTATACATATTTATATTATATAGAGAAATCATATTTCACAGCAGTGCCTGTATTTTATCTGAATAGAGTTAATTGAAAAATAAATACCCATTTTGGGTATTTACCCTTAAAAATAAATACCTGGGTATTTTACATCACTGAATGTATATAAAATAGGTAGAGTTCCTATAAGGAATCTACCTAAAAAAATTCGACGTATGTGAGTACTTCTTTAAATTACTCACATGGACAAATATTATTTCTTAATAATTTTTAAAATGTGTGCCTATTTGTTGACGTATCTTAAACTTTTATACCAAAAATTCTTGACTGTTTGAAAAAAGTATAGACTCAAATTTTTTTCTTAACAGTAAGATAAATAAAAGTATTTATCAAATATATTAATTTCATGGTACCGAGATTCAACTAAGGAAACTATTTTTGATATTGAAATCTTGAATTAAGAACAAAAAATTATAATTATTTTTAATTATAATTATTATGAATTCTTTTTACTTGCATCTTTTTTTTACTAGCAAATCTTTTACTTTTCAAGCTATATCAAAAGAATCATTGGTCAAACCAACTATTCTACTGGTTCCTTCGTAAACAACCTCAGAAATCTATCTGTATGCACAGCGTCAACCGAATCTTACCATCCTCTACTGCTCCTCGCAAAGAAACTTATCTGCATCATCCAAGACCCCAAATGATATATCGTTCCAGAACGAAACAAATCCTCTTCCAAAATTATGGATCCGAATCAGTGATTCTGAATCGGAATGAATCCAATTCCGATTCCGCGGATTCATCACGAATTCGATTCCGCACAATCGTTCTTTTTGGTCGGAATCGGATCCAGTCGTTCCCTTTGAGGATCCGGATCCTCAATTTCGTTCCGGAGTAAACGACTCATCACTATTAGGAAACCGAATCTTCAAATCTCGGCCTATCTTATCCGAATCTTTCGAAAGTAAATAATAATTTCCGTCTTGAAATTAAATATAACATTTTTTTATGTTTCATTTATAAATTATTTTAAATACTTCTGGACATATTTCTCTGCGGAACTTTGGATCTTTTCCACAGACTGATCTCATATGTTCTCTAAAGTTTCCTTTTAGTAGCTCTAGTGCGAGATCTATTCTATACATACAAGATACTCGATCAGATATTTAATCTAGAGCGGCATAAGTGCTTGCTCTTAAATTTACTATGGGCAGTGATACTTATTAACAAGCGGTATTATAAAAATTATTTTAACGTAAGAATACGTTCCTCTCAATAGGGTCTCAGGAAGGAAATTGATTCACATGCCAAAAAACCTGGTATGGGAGATCCTCTGTATCTCAGTAACTACATATGTTAAAAACATAACTAATGTCATATTTTAGTAATAAAGAGTACCAACAGAAGTTACAAAAAAATTAAAAATCGGAATTGTAGTTCAGCGACTAACGAGTCGCAAAGTTGGCAAAAATACGCATGAATTGGTAAAGCAATCATCTATACCTCGGTAACTACATATGTTAAAACCATAACTAATGTCGTATTTTAGAGATAAAGGGTAACAACAGAAGTTACACAAAAAACTTACATTGAAAAACTTACGAGAAACAAAAGAGTCACAAGAGTAAAATAGTCCTAAGCCTTTTAACATTAGCAGCTGTTTGAAAAGACAGGCCCCATCATTTTTTCCCCATCAACTGTCATTTATTTACCCTTTAAATTATAGCTTAGTTAACTGGTTAAATTTTATTTCTTAAATTAATCATTTCCAAGAGTAAAGGGGATTGCAGTAGGCTGCTGTTGCTGAAGTCTCGGTTCTGGAATCGCAGGAATGTGGATTCGGGACCCGATTGCACTCAAAATCCGATGCTTATTTGGTTCTCAGAACATAATGTCTCCTAGATCAAACGTCCTCATGTTGGAGAGGAATAAAAGCTTGATGGAGGAATACCGGTTCAAGTATCAACCTAATCATCTGATCAAGTTTCAAAATAGCCCTCGTGTAGCTTCAAACTGAGGCTAATCCGAATCCAAGCAAATAACCACATATGAGAGAGAGAGAGAAGCATAAAACATTTCTATTTGCTTGATATTCATTACACACTTTCGCAAGAAAACAGCTGCACAGTAAAAACTGGTTGTAGCACTGCATCGAATTGACACGGAGGAAAAAGATATTTAATTTTGCAATATGGAAAAGACTCATATAGTGAAATACTATACACAGAATTCAGAAAAGTTCACTAAACAGAAAAACTGTCATTTAATAAACATAATCATAATTCATTTTCTGGATCAATTTCTATTAAACACAAAACGTTTAGATATTAAATTTGATTGATAATAAAATTTAAATCCATATATATAAATAATGTTTGAATTATTTCATATTAACATAATAAAAGATCTCATTAGTGGAAATATTATTTACCAAATATAAATAAAAATCTAGAAAACTTATGATATTTGAGATTCTAAACATCACATTTTCATAATTTTGGAATGGATAGGGTTTGATATCTGAGAATAAAGTTTAAAATTTGTTTCAAAAATGAGTATTCCCTTTGAAATTTTGCAGTTAGTGGATATTTCATTTTGTAGATAATTCCTTAAGAAATTTTTAGTTATAAAATCTTATACTATTTTACTTATTCCTTATAATTTTCCTTTTAAATGGACAATGTCAGAATAATAGTCAATGTTCAGTTTACTCATTTATCTTTCCCAAAAATGTATACAAATATCAGGTTATCAAACAGTTTAGTCATTTTTATAATGGACAATAATTTCAAGGATTGTTTATCGTACTGAAATTAAAGGTAATTCTACAAAAAATAAATTTAATAGATTTTAATTTATTAGAGAAATGCATTCTAATTCTAAATCAGTTATTCTATCATGGATATTTTAAATTTCAATATATATATGTATATATTAGACAAAAATCTAATGTGCATTACATCAATTGATTTCACACTGAAATTTAAAAAATGACAAAAAATTTTTTTGAAGCCTCAATATAATATTAAACATAAATTGCACTTTTTCATAAGGAGAGCTGGAACTAGCATTTTGCTTTTAATTACTCAATAATCAATTGCATCATTTTAAATAATAGTTTATTGTAAATTTTACTCAACTAAAAAAAAAAGAAGTATTTACTGTCAGTAACTCAAAGAATCAGACATGCTTTACACAAGTAAAAAATAGTACATTTATATAAAGATATGACTTTATTTAATTGATAACACAATCAAAATATTTATTGCATACAATATAATTGCAAACAACATGACCTTTAGATGAATAAAGCAAAGACAAAAAAGTTAGCTATCAGCTCTGTCATCAGTATGCTTGCATAGAGATAGTTTAAAAAAAAATTGTAACTATTATGAATGCTAATGTGTGCTAAAATTTATATATTTATTTTGAGATTGCCTAGCTTCAAATTCAGAAGAAAATTGAAAAATACAACAATATTATCACGATTAATTAGAAAAGATGATTCCAAAAATCATAAAGATAATTTAAAATAAAACTAAATTTATAAAAATTACAATCAGCCATTATAGCAGAAACACATCATATTTCATCATTTGGAATTAAACAAAAAAATAATGACAGCATTCAGTACTTGAATATGTATTTCAAAATTTTTATTTATACTGCGTTTTAATTTTCCCCATAATTGTGATAATCTTGATCTTTAATCCCAGTAGATAACTAAGAAACAAGCAATAAAAAAAAGCAAGTACATTTCAATTTTAAGTAAGACTTAAGAACATGGCGTGGTCTCTCGCCAAATGTGGCAACTTCGTGCCAACTATCCCAAAACTTGCCACTCTGTGGGTTCAGAACAGCCATGAATACCAGATTTGGCGAGAAATCGGCAAAAAAATCCAACTTTGGCAACCATACCGTGTTCTTAAGTCGAGCCAAAATTGGGTATGCAGTCAAGAACAACACAACTGGTATTTAAAATTAGTTTGATACACAATGTAATATAAATTATTCCTTGGTGTTATAAACAATTTTTTGTTACCTTGAATCAAAATCAATGCATTTTACAAATATTTTAATGCAAAAAATTATCCCATGGTGTTAACATGCATAACAAATATAAGATCAAGCAGTTCATTCATAATCCTGGAAAAATTTTTGGAAATAATTACAAAGCAATTTTCCTTAAAAATCGATTGCAAAGTAAATGCAGGCATTCATACCTAATATACTTTACAAATAATATAAATCATTTCTTAGCCTTCCAACACAAATCAACCATATACACTTTCGCTTCACCATAAGCCAAAATCAAGACACTTTAGGTACATTTTCAATGTAAAAATCATTCAAGTTCATAACATATAAATTACACATTTAGATTTCTTTATCTTGAATGAATAGCATGAAAAAAATTTTGTTGCATACTTCATTCAGATTCCTCTTCTTCCTTTTTTACATGTTTACGTAGATGTCTCATTAAGCTATTTTTGTGCACAAAAGGTTTTCCACAAACCCCACATCCAAAATGCTTTTCATTTGTGTGAGTTACAAAATGAGTTAACAAAGTACTCTTTTGGGAAAATGCTCTGTTACACACACCACACACGTGAGGTTTCTCCTTAGTATGTGTGAGTACATGTCGAACTAGACTGTGTTTGTGAGTAAATGCTTTGCTGCATTCATCACATGAGTAAGGTTTCACTCTTGCATGAATGAGAAGATGAGTATTTAAATGTCCTTTATGAGCAAATGCTCTACCACAGTTGCCACACACATGTGGCCTTTCTTTAGTATGATTTAGTAAATGAAGGAAGAGATCCTGCTTGGACACAAATGATCTGCTACAAATTGAACACCCAAAAGGCTTAGCTTTCGTATGAGCGCGCACATGGGTTCGAAGGGTACTTTTGTTATTAAATACTCTGTAGCATACACCGCAGACATGAGGATTTTCCTTCTTAATATCTGTATTATATTCTACACCATACACATCACAAACGTAAGTCTTCTCCTCTGGTGTTAGTTCTTTCGCTAAATACACTACAACAGGTTCCTTTATGAGTTTGAGTTCGGTAGTTTGGGTTTGCGATGTATGCTCGCTTTTAGGTTCATTCATTGCTCATTGAATTATTTTCTGATCAAATGAAATATTAAAATTTCAAATTCAAAGATTCCCCTATTGCGCCCAAAACCAACAATCAACTAATCAACAAAACAGTTATAATCTTTCAAGATAACGGTTACAGGTTAAAATTTGCATCGAGAAAAGCATACCTTTAGCTCACTTCTCTATTCCAGTTTTTTTTTAAAGAGGAGAAAATAGAAAATAAACTTAAAATTTCTCTGAAAATATTTGGACAAGGGCTTTGACCAGAATTTGGAATTATTGTGTCTCATTACTACCTTACGAGTCCTACGTTAGCCATTACAAACCTATCACAGTTGTGGCTCTGGCAACTTACAGATGGCATCAGAAATTTTGTAGTAGTTTCTAGTTTCGTTTTTCGGTTATTGGAAAGATCAAAACCTTGCAGAAAGCAGCCAAGGAGCGAGCATACATCTCAAACAGCTTCATCATCACCTCGCAGAGAAGTGTATGGATGCAAAACAATAAAATTTAAATGGTAGAGATACGTGAGGGGAGGGGAGGGGGGGGGGTATTGGGGGTGATGCTGACTGTCATGTGTAGTGCTCAATTCGAGACTTGGTTCTCAAATTTTTTTCTTCAATTCGAGACAAAGCGGCTTTATAGCAAGTATACCTCTCAAACATACCTTTCTACTAAACCTAAACCTTAAATGGTAGGAATTAGTATTGATTTTTACTTTATATTTGAGCTTTTTGTTTTTACTTTCTATTTTCCTATAACGGAAACAATCTTTTCATTACATATCTCAATTTTTATGTGTGAAGTGAATCTAATCTATTTTTTTCCCCAATGCGATACATTACGCTTTGATTTTCGATAATTATTAAAATAATCAGAATACCGATTTCGAAAGTCAAAAATTCATTAATCGGCAATTATATTGTATTCAGTATTAATAGTGAGACAAGGCTTTCATCCGGTAATTGAAACCATGCCGAGCCAATTTTGAATTTGGACATGAAAAAGAAATTGATTTAAAAATTTTGTTTATGTGTTTGGAATATTATATTTTATATATTTTTCGTCAATAGTATTCCATTACGAATGATCTGTGTTTTCTAAATGGATACATATTAAATGTACAAATTGTTAAAATCATATAAATAAGTGGCTAAATTTTTTTTTTTTATGTTTAAATTTTTATCTTTACAAATTTTTTCATAGTCTTTTTTGCTTAGCAAAAATGTTATGTAAAGTACATAACATTTAGACAAACATTTATTACGTAGGTGTTATTTAGTTGTATAAAAAAACTAACTTGAATAAGGGTTTTTAAATTAGAGGGAAAAAAAGAAGGAAAAAAAGAAGGGAAAAAAAAAAAACCAGAACGAAAATCTATTTTATGTCACTTGTATTAGTGTAAATCCAGAATGAGATTTTTTTTTCCAGTCAAATGAATATTCATTCTAGTTGGATAGAATTGAGAGTTCTTTTATGGAAAGTTTAAGCAGTTTAGCCCAGAATGAAATTTATTATTGATAACTTTCAAATCTTCTCTACAGAGTGAATGAAAAAAAAAAAAAAAACATATTACCAACATTATTACAATTTATTCTTGAGAGACCATATTTTATATTGGCAGGATGATATGAATGTTTTGATAAAAGTTTATAAATTATGTGTGAATCACTGATTGCCACTTAATGAAAATAATGCTATTAAGAGTAGGAATAATACTGTTTTTTTTTGTGTGTTGCACAGGTAGCCAAGGCAGTATGCAAAATCACTGTGGAACCTCATTAGTATGCTGTTTTTCATTGGTCCCAATTCATTTCAGTGTTAAAAATTATAATGTTGCAGACATTCTTTAGCACCTCATAACTATAAGCAAAAATATTTTTGTATAAAATGTGAACTTAATTCACAGTGGTTAAATTTTAAAATTGGATGTCCTAGCAATCAAAACTAACAGAACACATAAACAAATTAAAATTTGAGGATTTTCTTGCAAACTTTCCTTGAAAGAAAGAAGAACCATGATAGACTATTACAGTAAAGATAATGATTTATATTTTTGTTTATTAAAAAATTATCTAAAACATCACAAGATCTCCAATAGTGTGAATTGCATTTTGCTGTCAGGGATGAGATTGCCAAAAAAGCAAGAAGTCTGAAAAAATGTGCGAACGACATTTGAGCAATAATACTTAAGAATTTCAAGTACAACAAATATCGTAATTGCTACTGGTATTAAATCTATGCTATTTATATACAATTTTCCCTTAATGAGAAAAAATAGTAATAATTAGAAAGAAATTATGGTATCATTATAAAGCACACATCAGTAAAACATCTGTTTGTTGAAATTAATCAGTGTGTATTCATTTTTAAAATAAAAATCAGATATAATACTCTGGATAAACATTTATTGAATTGAAATTTTGAATATTGCAGGGATGAGATTGGCAAAAAAGCAAAAAGACTGAAATCATACGCGAGCAAGAAATCTGTACCATAATTTATACGCGAAAGAAGTAAAACATCAAAACATGCAACATGATGAAAATATTACACTATAATAATTAATAACTTAATTATTTATAATTCAGTACGTATAAATAAGAAATATAATATTAAAGTATTATTAAATCATTCACATTAAAAGTTAACAAACAAGTTTAACACATCATCAGGGGCATCAGAAAATACAAAATTAGACATTGAAACATATTTACCACAAGTTGAGATGCAACATTCACCCAACAAAAGTCCGAGAAGAATTATATTTAATAGCCTTTTGATAAAAGTTAGCTCAAAATATAAATAAATATAAGGACAAATAATTTCTTTTGCTTCATGCAATTGTGTAAAGTGTATTAGCTCTTTATAAGTTATAATAATGTATCATATACTGTTTTCTTTTTATACATTTTTGCAAAAGTAACAGCACAATGATTTTGCACCTAATGAAGTGAGAGGGGTTGAGAAGTTGTACAGTTACAATGACAGATTCATTTATCATCACTGTTATTTCAAACCCTTTGAAACATTCCCTTAATTGTTAAATAAGTGGTTTTCTTTCGTTTTTTTTATTTGTGTGGCTTTTGTTGGTAACAAATTTGCAGGGCTCCTATCTTTGACAGATTTTTCTTCACTAAAGGATGTGTTTGCATCCTCTGTAACTTTATTTTCAGTAGAGGCTAAAGTTTTTGCACAGTCCTCATTAGTATCTCTTTGTTTAATTACTGGCATAGTTGTCGGGACTACGTTATCTCTGGAATGCCTAAGTAAATCATCGATTTTATTTTTTATTTTGAGAAGATTTTTTTTATGTCTTATTCTCTGCTTTTTTGCTGCATTTGCACACAGCCTTTTAGCTGCCTCTTTTGCAGGAGTTTTTCTTTTTTTTTTATTTCTTCATCTTGGTACGCCATACAAGATAACCTTAAATTTTCAACTAATTTTTTTTTCAAAATGTTCATGCAAATTTTTTTTTTTCCAAAATATGCCACAGAGGTTTTGTTTTCTACAAAAAGGTGGTACTTAATACTTTGAATGGCACTGAATGTTGGAATGTTTATCCTTGTAGAGCTGTAAGATATAACGTTGATTCGTCAGTAGAAGATGAATCAGCTAGTTTCCTAGCCAGTGGAGTTAAGCCGCACTATTGAGCATATTTTCCCAGAATTTTCTTTCGAAAACGTAAGATAGGAAAGTTTCTTTCTTTGTGTAAAAGCGGAATTTTCGGAAGAAAAAGCAAATTTTTTGCAGGGGAAAAAAAATCGGAAATCCGAAAAACAAAACAAAAAAACCCGGAATTTTGACAGAAAAAAAAAGATAAAAAAAAAAAAAAAAACGGAATTTAACCAAAAAAACAAAAAAAAAAGCGGAAATTTGCGAAAAAGCGGAAGAATCTCATTCCTGTGCTGTACATGTTGTTTGAGAAATATCTATATATGGTTATTCTAGAACAGTGGCATACCTGCAACTTCTTTCTGCCCAGGGCAAACTTACAATATGACGCCGTTCCTTTACAAGCTACATTGGGCACATAAACATCAAAGTAAAAAAAATTAAGAAAAAAACATTTTATTAGTAAAGTTTTAAATTTAATTAACTTAAAAATTAAATTTTATTGGAACGTAATTCATCGCTTGATGTCCTCAAAGTCTGCTGATAGGTTCCGAAATAGCGCATCCACCACTAGACTTTCTTTCACATATTGGCAATTTACTGACAAAAGGCGAAAAATACGAATTAGTTATTTTTTATATGCACAATGATTGAGATAGTGCCACTGCTCTTCTTAGCTATAAACGTCTTTTCCTGCATGTCTGATTTTGCTGCCCCTTTTAAAATGTTACCTGGGATGGACTGCCTCCCTGTAGCTATGCTACTGCTCAAGAACGGTTACTGCAATAAAGGTGTTGCTCGGTTATTTAGAAAAAGTTAAAATTTTTAAAATTACAAAATTTATATTAATATTGCCTGAAATTATAAGAAACCTACTTTAAAATATGTCTACACCATTATGTTGTATAGCTAAAGTAAATAGTTTATCTTGCTTTGAATCAAATACATTGTTCTTGTCAATATGTCATTTTGGATCCTTTCCTTGAACATCATACTAATGTGGTTTCACTATGATCATTTCATATTTTATAATCTTTTTAGGATTCTATAAAAGTCTAATTGTGTATTTTCAGCTGCAACATGTATTAAGAACTTGAGTATTACATGTATTAAGATATTTAATACATTTGTGTATGTAAGTGATTATTGCTATAATTAAGAGCAAAATTTTAATAAACATGAATCAAGACTGAAACATTATCATGCTAAAATTTCTCAGACAAAAGGTTTTAATATAATTTCTTTTTATTTTTACTTGTAGTACTGTCTGCTTTTTACTACCAATCTTCCAAGAGCATGCTGACCAGCTATGATCATCCCCACAATACAAGAGCTATGTGGCCAAGATACTCTGAAAATTTCTCCTGATTGTGAGACTTCAACAGCATGATGGTTGTAGGTGGAATCTGAAGAAGGCTGCAACCTTCTTGTACAGCTATACAAGATGGGGTCCGTAATTAGCAACTTCTACCAAACTGTAGGGACTTCAGAGGCTACCCAGGTTGCAGTACTAGCTCTCCTGCGGGACATGAGAGTGAAAGAAATGTCTTGTATAGAATGGTGTCACATCGAACAATACATTATCAACATACCCAAGGTAACTAACGTCCATCTATCATCAGTTTCCATATGTGTAGCAATTGTGAAAATGTTTGAATTGAAAGAAGTATAAGGAAGTCAAATATCATAATAACAATTTTCAGTGCCAGAGAGTATTGTATGAAAATTTATTGAAGTCCCTTTCTATTGTTATAAATAAACAGAATCAGAAATGACATCAGTTAACTCTATGAGCAGTTGGTATTTATTCACTGTAATTGATTTTTACAAGTAAAATTTTTTTAAATAAGATAGCAAAGTAGTGGAGTTATGAAGATATTTGTTCCTCAATTTTTCTTGTATAAAATTTAAAAAACTACGGAAGAAAATTACCAATCTGTATAATTTAGTGATATAGTTATAATTATTGTACAGACAATATAGAGTTGAAAATGATGTAGCTATTTTTCTGTGTAACAGTATTTACTACATAAATCATTTTATTAAAGGTGCTATGTAGAAGCGTAACATTGTTCTTTGTGTGGTTTATGGATCCCTTCAAGGACTTTCTTTCCTATTAGTTTTGATTATTTGAAATTTTCCCAATTCCTGAAAAAAATATTTCATTTAAAAGAATACTGGGTTGTTTTTGAAACTACAAATTATGTTTTAAACTACAAATTAATTTGTTTTTCAAAATGAAATACAATTTTTATTTTTCTGTATTTCTATGCATTTTCTTAAAGTATCTATATTTTTCTGTATGTCACAGGGAAAAAATATATTATCAATTCAGAGTGAAAATGGATACAACTTACTACAAGAGGCCATTGGGTTTAACTGTGTTGAGCTTGTTAAATGGATATTAAATCGTGGATGTGATGTGAACTGGGGAGCATGCAGTTTGCCTTTACACATTGCTGCCTTGCATGGCACAAAAGAGATAGTTGAACTTCTTCTAAAACATGGTGCCTGTGTAGATCTAAAGGCCAGGATGTGTTTTCCTGGTACTCACAACCAAGATTGTAAATTAAAGTCCTGTAATGTCCCAGGAATGGGTGTGCCAGACTGGAATTCTGATCGATTGCAGTCTGCTGAATATTATGCAATCGACAGTGATCAGTCAGAAATTCTAGAGCTGCTGTTGGAGCAGAAAAAGTATAGCTGGTTGCCATGGCATCAAAAATTCCCTCTTTTATATTTGGCTTGTGAGAGGGGAGCTTGGAATTGCACTAGATTCTTGGTAGCAGAGAGATCAGATGAGATCAATCAATGCTACGATGAGTATTATCCTATTCACCAAGCTGCCATGCAGGATCTAAAATTTCTAGAAATCCTTCTCCAGTGTGGAGCTGATGTCTTAGTTAAAACTGCAACCCAACAAATGACTGTACTTCATGTTGTTCTGTTGTCGGGTCGGAAATCTGCAAAAGCAACTTTGCAGACTCTAAAAATGTTATTGGATCATGGATGTCGTGAGCTAATCAATGAACCAGATACTCTTGGGAACACTCCACTACATGCCTTGATAGTCCGTTATGCTCTTGAAGAATCCCAGTTTGGGTATGCCCAAAAAAATAGTCCTTGGGATAAATGGGACATGCTGCATATGGCGAGATATTTACTCCAGAATGGTGCTAGTCCGAGCATTAATCACCAAGGAAATAGTGCATTGGCATGCGTTCTACGACATATCCAGGATTGGGAGTTCCGATACGAGCTGTTGGAAATGTTGCTCGAGAATGGTGGTAATCCAAACAGTGTAGGCCAAGATGGATCTGTACCTCTCATGGTCTGCCTTGCGCCATTGATCAATAAAGACCCCCTGCAATTCCTGTCCCACCACAAGAAGGTATTCTACCTGAACTCTGTGTTGCTATTGTGCAAGTATGGTGCTAATCCAAACTGTTCCTGCAGAAGCAATTTGACTCCTATGCATATTCTTGTCATCACTGCCAGTGAATGTATTATTCTATTTAAGGAGGAGCTCAAGAACCAGGCTTTGGCTTTCATTCGAAAGTTACTGGTCATCTTACTTCAACATGGGCTTGATCCAAATGTTCAGTTCTCTGAGGAATATGAACACATACCATGTGGACTCTCCCAGAACGACTATATGAGGCAACATGGATTTGACCCAAATATTCAGTTATCTCAACTGTATGAACATGTACATCATACTCTGATGGATATGGCTGCATGAAGAAAATTATTAACAAAATGTTTTGTCTTTGTGTGATAAGTGTGTAGTAGATGATTTTCTTAAACACAAGAGATTTACGAATACACACAAAGGAAGAGATTCACGAATGCAAAATGCGTCTAGTTAAAAATACTCTCAAAATTGTGATTTGTAAATATATTTATATAAAAGAGCTCTTCTGAATTTCAGTTTTTCATTTTGTATGAATTGTCTTCATACATCAGTGCTTGTGAACAAAGTAGTTCTTCTTAATCAATATCCTTTTTAAGGAACCTGAAGATAATTGAAAATAGATATAATACAGTACTGCCATGCCATCAAATTTAGGATGTTGCTGAAAATTGTGAAGAGGCCACTTTACCAGTATCCATTTGATGTTTATATGGACTAATTATAAAATATTTTGATGGAAATTTGAAATTATTTAAAATATAATAGACTAGTTGAAAGCCCGGCGTTTCTTGGGATCCATATTTTTTCATATACCGGCCTCCTGTTTCTCTCCCCCTCCTCCCCAAAAAATATTGTCATCAACTTTCCCCAACAAACGTAAATCATCTTTGAATCCTTTCTTGTTGAATTAAAAACTTTCAAATATAGCCTTTTTATCACCTTATAACAGTATGGTTTAAATGAATGGTCCTTTTTTTCCCAACTGAAGATTTTACCACAGGAAACCTGTTTCTTTGGAGGCATGATTTTAATTCAATATTTCAAAACCTATCTGGGTTTTTAAAATTCTCTGTAAATTATTACTTGTACACCCACTCGAAGGATGTGTTTGCTACTCTATAAACTAAATATAAACACTCTCTATCAATCAATACTATAAATAAAGTCAAGCTGAAATTCATATGAAAAAGCATTTTTCTACTCTTTTCAAACATCGTTGCCATGCTAGAAACAAACTTTCAAAATATAGACGCTCAAATACTCCGTCGCACACTGTTAGGATCATTCAAAAATTTGTGAAATTTAATGAAACATCACGTAGTAACTAAACTAATGTCGTTGGATATTTGAGTGTATATTAAAAGCTTTGAAATAAAAACAGAATTTAAGTGCATGCTATGAAATAACAGTGGAAGTTAGAAGCCTACCTTGACCAAGCAGAGCAATATTTTCTTAGCTTTAACAGTGGTAAAAACACGTGAATAAAGGATTTGATGAAACTATAAATTAGTTTGAATTTTATTTTTTAACAAAAGCATTGTTGCAATTTGAGATTAGAATGAATTTTAAAACGTTAATTACAGTTGGAGAAAACATTGTACAACAATTAAATTGGTATCATTAAAAATAGAATGCTTTGCTTTTAAAGGTGATGCAAAAATAATTTTCGTACCATAAATATTTCAGAAGTTATTGGCGAAAAACGTCTAAAAATAGCTCAATTTTCGTTGTTTCATTAAATAACTAAAACTCTAATTCAAATTTTAAAATAATTTTTATGGCATTAGCTCTCTCTTGTGCTAAGCCATCGTTGTCCCAAATTTGGTCGTCGCAAGTCCAATGGTATGGACGCACATAAAAAAAAACGAAAAACACACACACACTTTCCTCTTTAAAATATTACAAAAAAATAATTGTTTGTAATTATATCTAGAAAATTTTTTTGGAAGTATTTGCTTATATATATTACTTTCTCATACATGTATGCAATACGTCCTTTTTGGTAAAAATTAAACATGGATCTCGCTATATAACATTCGATTAATTTCCATGGTATGAATTTTATTTATTATTATCAGACAAAACAAAGTACTTATATTAAATAATTATTTTCCAAAATTGTGAACTGTTAAAACTTGAGTAAGTGGTAGACTGAAAAAAAATAATAATAATTAGAATCTATAAAAAGTATTTTTGAAGCTTGAGTGTGAAGTATCATTACATTAAAAATTCCCCTCCAGTTAAGGGACTTCAGTACAAGGTAATGATAAGGAAAGTCTTTTAGGGTGCTTTGTCAAATTGCGAACATACAAATAGGGACTAAACAGCAATATCTAAAAATTTGGCACGTGGAAATAAATTCGTCAAATTGCATTAAACATCTAATGTTCATCATCACCTAATTAATATTTACTATTGTCTTATTTAAGGTTATAAATACCAGGCATACTTTATTTGTAGACACCATTTTGAAAGGAAAGTGCTGTAAAAGCATTTTTGCTGCAGTTAATCTTACTTCCAAAATATATACATCTAAACATTTAACAAGAATAACAAAAATAGGCCTAATTGTTAGCATATGTTATAATGATATTTCAAAATGCCTTTTTTCCAAAATTCTTTTGGATGATTTTACTTCATTAAAGGATGACAGGCAACGAGTAAGATGAGCACATTTACGGAGTTCTTAGTTAGTAGTCACGCTAAGTAAAATGTTAACATCTCCTCTTCCATTTTTCACTTCACCCCTGTATTAGTGAAATCAACTCTGTCTGGAGCATTCAGAATCCGAAAATCATCCATAGAACTTGATGAAATTAACGAGTAAATTGATCAAGAGTATTAGTACAATGAAAACATTGACAAAAGTTTATTCACAAAAATATACAAATGTTTTATAATCATTTACAGGCAGACATTTTAATACAAAACAGCTTATGATGATAACAATGATCAGAAATTCATAAAAAAATATTCAAACTTAACAAATCATAATAGATTTATTGCAAATGACTACAAATGATACTTTAAATAAGATAATATGATGATGGTTAACTCTGGAATGATTTACAGGTAATAAGTTTTAAGACAAGTTACGAGTAGTAAGAAGAATTTATATTGACGTCAAGTACAACATAATCCAAGGAATTTAAAATAGTTTGAAGTATAATATAACAAATTTAGGGAGGAGAAAATAAAGTATAAAAATGTTTCTTAAATCAGATACTCTTTTTCATAATTTTTCCCGATGGAAGTGAAGGAAAATTCAGAGTAATTCATGAAATGAAATAATGATTTATATTTTTTTTCCTTCATATAACTCATTTTGAAAATTTCTATAAATTAGTTAAATTTGAAATAAGAAAAAGCTCAAATCTGATGTATAGAATTAGAATTGCATGAAATTAAATATACAATAAACTGGATGAAAAATATGGAATCTAGATATTTAACTAATAACAATTTTTTAATGAATGATTACAAATTTTAGGTTCTGAAAACTTTGTGGAAGCTCCATGCATTTTCACATAACAAAGTTTCAGCACCTAACATTTGTGTAAGATTAATTTCATATATAAATTGAGCCTTTACATTTCGATAAACTTGAAACGAGTAATGTGTGAGCTACAGCCAAGAAATAGCGATAATGCTATTAACTCTTATGAGCTTAACTATTGCTTTTTTAAAAATATGTAAATCAAAAATGAATAAGTTAATGGTACACATAATTTGATTATGTTAGCAACAAACTGGCTGAGAATTCAATGAATATTTAAAATCCATCTTACACCATATTCAAATTAGGACTCTAAAACACTAAAAGGATTTCAATGTTTTCCTTACAAAAAATGCAGTGAAAATAATCAAATTGTATCATATCATATACAAATATAAACATTGTTTGTATACAGTTATTCACAAATCTGACACTTAAACCTAATCTGCAAAAATTAGGTGCGAAGCCATTTTCTAGCAACACATAATTTATATTTTGTCAACTTCGTTTAGCTAACAATTCAGTGCTCTTGCTAAAAGCTTGATATTGGAATCATTTTGATAAATATGCTAAAATATGTATGCATTTTGAATATTTTCTATTTGACTTAAGCAAAATAACTAATTTAAAATGTCATTGTGAAACAAAACTTGAAAAGCAAATTTTTTAAATATTATAAAGTAAATTAATTGCTTTCTAAAAATTTAGATTAAATTTTCATTGCCAAATATAAAGTTTTGCAAACAAATAAAATTTTGAGTTGATATTTTTATATATATATGAAACTTTTCTTTTTTTATTGATCATAACAGTTGCAAAATATAACTTTTAAGTTCTCAGTATTATGCATTATAAGTTTTATTTAGAGGCTCTAAAAAGATTAGAAACAATGTATTAAGAATTTATTTAAAAATGTCGGTCATTTAAATGCAGACTAAATTTTTGAAGTATTCAATATTTTAGAAACATATATTAAGAATATGAATATCATTAATATTACATAAAATAGTAATATTTTTCTAGGAATATTTTAGAATTAAAGTGAAAACATGCCCAAACAGCTTAAAGAAGAACGTCAAAAATGCGAATAAAAATTGGCAGATGTATTGTTCATGTATCAGCAAAATTTTATATTTGCTTTTAGTTAGTTAGTATTCCAAAAAAGAATACTGACTGAACTAAAACCAATTTTGGCACTGTTAAAAGTAATTGTAAGAAATAAATATTAACTTCAAAAGAAAAAACCTTCTTCTGTGGGAAAATTTGTTGCAGTAACATTATCTTTACAGCACAAAGTATAAGATCACAGACTGACCTGAAGAATTAAATGTTTGACCCAAAGCCTCTTTCAGACATGACTGTGTGCCAGTGTGATGAAAAGTCCAGATTTGAATCAGGGGTAAGATGGTGTCAGAATAACATAGTAGAGTTATGTTTCCTCATCATGTAGGAGATCCCCCCTTGAATCTTCAGAATCAGAAAGCTCCCGCCTAAAAAGTTATACAGTTAAAAGTTGAATAAAGTGTTTAAATAATGAATAAATACATTTGAAAGAATTTTGTAGAAGTTAAAATCTGAATGTTAAAATTTTGGATTGATGAAGTTTATTTAAACCTTGGCTTTGATAGAATTTATTTTCTTCCTTTTAAAGTTAGCATTGCAGTTAGATGAAAATAGGTTTTAAAAAAATTGGAATGCATTAAATTATAAATATACAAGATGTTCACTCTAATCATGGCCTAATAGCTAATTTCTAAACCGGTAGATATATGCATATACTTCAAATTAGAAAATGCTTAAAATGACAAATGGAATTATATGTTATCATGTTTGAGTCAATAAATGTAATTTTTATACAGTCCTTCGGTCCTCTTAATCATATTCAGCAAAATATTCTTGACACACTAACACGTTAAACAAAAAAAAGTTGCACTCTTCTGCGACTAAAACTGACTTAATTATGAAGCTTTGGACTTCATTACTTTAGGTTGGTTCCCAACCTTTATTCTCTTGTGTATCCCTTGATTAATCTTTTTATTTTTGAGTATCCCTTCCTGTCATACCTCCCCCCCCCCCAACCATATCTCTGCACAAAGAAGTTTTTATTAACAACTCTAAGGCTTTAGGTTATCTTATGAGTCAAATACCTCGAATTAACTTAATTATATTTGTGGGATTTATTTTTGATTTCAAGTTTCATTCCATCTTTTAAAAATAGTATTAGTTCCACATCCTAACAAATAAAAACACTACTGAAATAATTTTGCATAAAAACTTATGATAAAACCTAAGAATTACTGATAATCAAGTATTAAAATGGAAAACAATTTCAATGTAATTCTTGTACTTGTTTCAGGGTACTAAGTTTTACAAAATTAGATTCAAATAAAGACAGATATCTCACGTCTGGAGTTGCATTAAGCTTACCGCAATATTTGATGTTAATATACATATAAGACCAGTGTGTTCTTTCCACAAGCTCTGCATTCTTGAACAGTATTAAATGTTTCATTGCTTTAACACTGAGTTTTTTGTACTTATTCATTGCTACCCAGCAGGCTTTTGGACACGCATGACTTTAGCTCTTCTCACAAACTTGAGGAAGCAAAATTCTATTTTTTCATTTTAATTTCTTATGTTTTGTGTTTTCTGCCATTGCCAACATTACTTTCGTATACCTCTAAATAATCCATCATGTACCCTCAAGGGTACGTGTACCACAGGATGGGAACCTCTGTTTTAGGCCACTTTGGACCATTTCAATGGATGCATCGAAGAAGATCCGCCAATCAACGAGTGGCACTTGTTCAAAGCAGCCATTGATTGGCTTAAAATAATGAAATTCAAAGCCTAGTTCCCGACAAGTTTTAGTTGTAGAAAAGTGGAACGTTTTTTTGTGTAAACCGTTAATGTGTCAAGAATATTTTACTAAATGTGACTGATCAGTTTGGGAGACTAAAAATTTAGACTCCATAATTTCTTCAGCAGTACCTTTATTAACTCATCATTTGAAGTAGTTTTCCAATTGGAAGTATATACCTATCTCTAATGGTTTAGAAATTAGCTATTGGGCCATGATTCAAGTAGGTACCCTGTACATTACAACAAGGATATTATTGTGATAAAATTCTATAAAAAATAAAATTCATTTGCCTATATATATATATATATATATTGAAGAGCATAAAAGTTTTTGCCTTCTTATACATGAAACATACACATGCATATACATAATTTATATAATTTATAAAAAGTTAGAATTGTAAAAAGATGACAACATTGATAATTCATGTTTCTAAAAGAAATTTTTAACATTCTACTTAAAAAGAATAAACTTCAGTGTAATCAGTAACTAGAGATAAAATCCAAACTCTGCACCAGACTTATAAAAGTAGATACTACTTAGAATAATAAAAGTCTGACTCAGATATTTTATTTCCATTTTTCTTTTAAAGTATTAAAGTATCCATAGGAAATAAACCTAGTTTTCTCCAACCATTATTGGAGAATTAAAAAGACGAAAAACAAATTTCTTAATTTCACCTTGGATCATAATTTTTTTAGCAAATGAATTCCCATAAAAGTTGAAAAAACTAAATAATCACCACAGAGGTAACATTTAAAATAATATCTTGAATTACTACAAATGAGAAAAATGTTGAAGACATCTTTATATTAAATTGAAATGCAAAATTGGAATGAATATTTCTTCCATAAACTCACATAAAATGGTATAAAGTCATTTGAGCCACAAATTCACATTGAAATAATAAATAAAAGTTAGAATCGCAAGACCTTTAGAAATTATTGGCAGTATAGTAATCTAAGAATGAAATACTAGAGCTTATAGATAAATATATTAACTACGAGCTGGTAAATTATTAGTTCATAAATCAAAGAAAATTTGTAATTATTGCTAAAATAATTGTATTTCATTTTGTGCAATAAAATAAGCATTAAGCTTTTGCATAATGTATATTATTAGAAAATATAGACTTCGCCTAAAATGGTAGATGTTCAATACAATATAATTTTCGACTATAAAAATGTAAAGGGATGGGAAAGTATATATTAACATTTATTGATTTTAAATATCAAGGCATGCATGAAACCTAGTCATACAAATTTAAAAAAATTAAAATCAGACATTAATTTCATTAAAACAAAGCTTTTACAACAGGCAGAAAAGTTTAAAAAATACATGCTAAAATAAATCTGTCATGAAAGAATATAAAGGAATGTTCCAATGCATTTAAAATATATAGAAATTCATATAAAATGCTTAGTATTAACAGTTACACAGATTGCACCAATACCAATCATTTCGTGCATAAGAAAATATTTGAACAAAAATCAAAATTCAAATTACTGATAAAATAAACTATGGCCACAAATAAAGTTGATGATATCAAATTTTAATACAAATTTTTTGGAGTCAGTGCTTCTTAACACATAGCAGTTATCTCTTTGGTATTGGAAAATACTTATATTTTTAAATGACAAAATTTTTTAACTTTATAAAAGCATAAAGTGGTAAACAAAAGCATGTTAAAAATTCTTTAAGGGAAATTTCATGTAGGACAATTTCTTACTGGCGCTGTTTTCTCACAAATTCCTTGTAAAGCTCAACTGATTCTGCTGGAGGTGATGAAGCACCATCTGCACCTCTGGTCACATAGGCACAGTAGATGTCAATGGAACTCTTACTCACTGTTGGAAGAGTTGTACATCTTGTGGAATCATTGCTGAAATTGCTTTTTTGATTCCTATGTGGTATAAATTTTATAAGTTTATTTCTGACATTAAGAATGATCCATGGAAAAAAAGTTAAAAAAATACATTCTGAAAATCATACAACATTTAAAGATTATATTCTAAGTTTTTATTCCTTTTTGTATTTTATCAAAGAATTGAAAATATTTTTTTACAATAAGAGCTAACGATATTATTCGTATGTGAAATGTTGAGTACCGACTTGCTACATACAACATTTTAAAATTCTATTATTAGGTTAATAAGCACTGGCTTATACTTTTTTGGCATTCTTTAAGGAAAAAATAGAAGGAGGAGGGGAAAAAAGTTCCTAAACAGCTGTGGAAACTAGATAGAATATTTGTTTAAAGATTTCTTTTTCTCAACTAATGCAAACCTTACAGTGATGAATAAAGTATCAATGGATAGTATTTTTACAGACTTCTAATATAGTGTATTCAATTTACATTGAGACACATTGTTTGTTTAAAATTGAAGTTAAAAGAAAAATAAAAACAACATAGATATTGTGGTGAATCGACACTGTGGTGATAAATGAGCATAAGGATACCAAGGCGTGCTTTTTCAGTGCTATTTAGTTGTGTATTTTCAGACCAATGAGAGTTTTCGTCTGCCTTAGTTGAATATGACAGTTATGCAGTCTGTGCTGTCGATTTATGATATTTGAAAATGAGTATTCATAATAAAATTTACTGTTTTCAGACATGACACAGGCTTGGAAAAAAAAAGCTGAATTTCATAAATACGGAATCATATCAAATGTAACACTGAGAAGTAAAATAAGTATGATTAATTGAACAATAAATTAATAAATTTACACAAAAAGTGCTTGAGATATTAAAAATATTGTAGAATTATTATTTAAAAGAAAATTAATGGGTGAAAAATGAATTACGTATAAAGTTTTGTTAAAATAAAAACTATGGTAAAAATTATCTCACTAAAAAATATGGCAGTGAAAAAACTTTTTTTTTGATTATACATAATCATTAAGACTTTTGTTTCTCATTTTTTGAGCTAACAGTTCAAACTTTCTTTTATGCTGCAGTTTGCTATTTTCCTCCATTTTCTAAATTTTGCTCT